>PVKS010009024.1:0-65662 GCA_004027875.1 Aplodontia rufa | reverse complement strand
CCCATCTCGAACTACGAGGGTTGAGTGTACACCGCCATAACTTCGAAGGGTGTTTGTACTCCCAAATCTCAAACTTGGAGGGGTGGGTGTACACACTATCTTTAACTTTGAGGAGTGTGAAGTCACCTCTACATCTAACTTCAAGGTGTGGGAGTACAGCCCCATAAAATTGATAGGTGTTTGTACAACCTCATCTTGAGCTCCGATAGGAGGGTGTACACCCACTTAACTTCAATAGGTGGCAGTACACACCCATCTTGAAATTTGATAGGTGGGTAAACACCCCCATTTCGATCTTCGATAGGTGGGTGTATAACACCATCTCAAATTTGGATAGGTGGGTGTACAGCCCCATAACTTCGAGAGGTGGGTGTATACCTCATCTCGAACCGTGATGGGTGGTTTTACACCCCCCATAACCTGCATAACTTTGACGGGTGGGTGTACACCTCCAAGTCGAACTTCAAGAGGTGGGTGCACACCGCCATGACTTTGAGAGATAGCTGTATACACCTATATTGAACTTCGAGGTGTGGATGTACACCACCATAACTTTGAAGGGTTGGTGCACACCCCCATCTCGAACTGTGGTGTGTGAACACTCCCATAACTTTGAGGTGTGGGTGTATGACCCCATATCCAACTTTGAGGGGTGGGTGTGCACCCCATCTCGAACTTCGAGGGTGTGTGTATACCCCCATAACTTTGATAGGTGGGTGTTCAACCCCATCCAGAAATTCGAAGTGTGGGTGTATAACACCATAACTTCGATAAGTGGGTGGACACTTCGAGCAGTGGTTGTACACTCACATTTCGAACTTTGAGGGATGGGTGTACACCACCATCTTGAAGTTCAGTGGGTAGGTGTATGCTCCTATAACATCGATATGTGTGTGTATAGTTGCATCTTGAACTTGGATAGGTGGGTGTAAGCCCCTATTTTGAACTCAATAGGTGGGTGTAAACCCCTATTTTGAACTTCGTGCACACCCATAACTTCGATAGGTGAGTGTACACACCCATCATGAACTTTGATAGGTGGGTGTACACCCCCACCTCGAACTTCAATTGATGGGTGTACACCCCATTTCAAACTTCTAGGTGTGAGTGTAGACCACCATCATGAACTTCGAGGGGTGAGTGTACACACCCATCTCGAAATGCATCTTTGGGTGTATACACCCATAATTTCGATGAGTGTGTGTACATGTCCATTTCTAACTTCGAGGGTAGGGTGTACAAACCCATCTAGAACTTTGAGAGGTGGGTATACACCGCCATAACTTCAAGGAGTGGGTGTACACCCCCATAATTTCCTTGGCTGAGTGTACAACACCATCTCGTAATTTGGGGAATGGGTGTACACCCCCATAACATCAAGGGATGAGTGTACACCACCATCTCAAACTTGGATAGGTGGGTGTACACCCCATCTTGTAATTTGATTGTGGGTGTACACCCCCATAACTTTGATGGGTGGGTGTACACCCCCACCTCGAAATTCAATGGGTGGGTGTATAACCCCTAACTTTGAGGAGGGTGTACACACCCATCTTGAACTTCGAGGGGTGGGTGTACACCCACATCTTGAAATTTGGGGAGTCAGTGCATACCCGCTCTCCAGTTGCAAAGGGTGTGTGTACATCCCTATAAGTTCAAGTGGTGGGGTAAACCCCCATATGGAACTTTGAGGGGTGTGTGTACACACCATCTTTAACTTTGAGTGCTGTGTGTACACCCACATCTCGAACTTCGAGAGGTGGGAGTGCACCCCCATCTCAAATTCGATGGGTGGGTGTAAATCCTCATAACCTCAATGGGTGGTTGTACACATCCGTCAAGAACTTCGAGGTGTGGGTGTACACCCACATAACTAGGATGGGTGGGTGTACAGCCCCATCTTGAACATTGAGGATTGTTTTTACACCCCCATAACTTAGATAGGTATGCATACACCCCCATCTCAAACTGTTATAGGTGGGTGTACACCCCCATATCTTCAAGGAGTGGGTGTACACGCCCATTTAGAACATTGAGGGGTGTGTGTGCACTCCCATCTTGAACTTGGAGGGGTGGGTGTACGCATTGTCTTCAACTTCGAGGATTGTGAGTTCACCTCCATATCAAACTTTGAGGGGTGGATACACCCCCATAACTTGGAGTGGTTAGGGTACACCCCATCTTGAGCTCCGATAGGAGGGTGTACGCCCACTTATCTTCATAAGGTGGCAGTACACAGTCATCTTGAAATTCGATAGGTGGGTATAAATCCCCATCTCGACCTTTGAATAGTTGGGTGTACAACACAATCTCGAACCTCAACAGGTGGGTGTACACCTCCATAACTTCGAGAGGTGGGTGTATACCTCATATCGAACTGTGATGGATCATTTTACACCCACATAATTTTGATAGATTGTTGTACATCCCATTTTGATCTTTGAGAGGTGGGTGTACACCCCCATCTCGACCTTTGAGGAGGGATATACACCTCCATCTCGAACTTCAAGGGGTGGGTGTACTCCACCATCTGGAACTTCGAGGGGTAGGTGCTCACACCCAATTCGAATGTCGAAGGGTAGGTGTATATCCCCATCTCGATGTTCATCTTGAGGGTGGGTGTACACCCCCATCTAGAAATATGAGGGGTGCATGTACACCCTCATTTTAAACTTCTATGGGTCATAGTAGACTGCCATTATGAACTTTGAGGTGTGGGTGTACACCCCATCTCAATATGGATTGGTGGGTGTACACCGCCATAACTTCGATGGGTGTGTGTACATCCCCATTTCGAACTTCCAGAGGAGGGTGTACTCTGCCATAGCTTCGAGGGTGGGTGTAAACCCCCATAATACCCTTGGGTGGGTGTACATCACCATCTCACGCTTTGGGGAATGGGTGTACACCCCCATAACGTTGAAGGGTGAGTGTACACCACTTTCTCCAATCTGGATAGGTGGGTGTACACCCCATCTCGAAATTTGATTTTAGGTGTATACCCCCATAACTTAGATGGGTGGGTGTACACTTCCACTATTTCGATGGGGAGTTTACACACACATCTCTTACTTTGAAGGGTGGGTGTATACCCCCTTCTCGAACTTTGAGGGGTGGGTGTACACCCCCATAACTTTGATGGGTGGGTGTACACCCCAAAACATGGAAGGGTGGGTGTAATCCCCATCTGGAACTTAGAGGGGTGTGTGTACACATAATCTTTAACTTTGAGTGCTGTGTGTACACCCCCATCTCAAATTTCAAGGAGTGGGAGTGCACCGCCATCTCGAAATTTGATGGATAGGTGTAAACCCCCATAAGCTCTATGGGTGGTTGTATAGCACCATTATGAACTTCGAGAGGTGGGTGAACAATCATAAATTTGACAGGTGAGTGTACACCCCCATCTTGAACTCTGATAGGTAGTTGTACACTCACTTAACTTTCATAGGTGGCAGTACACACCCAACTCGAAATTCGTTAGGTGGGTATACACCCCCGTCTCGATCTTCGATAGGTGGGTGTACAGCACCATCTCAAACTTCAATTGGTGTGTGTACACCCCCATAACTTGGAGAGGTTGGTGTATAACTCATCTTGAACTGTGATGGGTTGTTTTACACCCCCATAACTTTGATAGATGAGTGTACACCCCATTTTGATCTTCAAGGGGTGAGTTTACACCCTATTCGAACTTCGAGTGTGGGTGTGCACCACCGTAACATCAAAGGGTTGGTGCACACCCCCATCTTGAACTTTGGTACGTGCACACCTCCATAACTTTGAGGTGTGAGTATACGACTCCATATCCAACTTTGAGGGGTTGGTGTACACCCCCATCTCAAACTTCAAGGGTGTGTGTACACCCCCAAAACTTTGATAGGTGGGTGTTCAACCCCATCTCGAAATTCGAAGTGTGGTTGTATACCCCCATAATCTCGATAGGTTGGTGTAGAACCCTATTTCGAACATTGAGGAGTGTGTTTACACCAACATAATTTCAAGGGGTCGGTGTACTACCGCATCTTGAACTTCGAGGGCTGGGTGTACACTGCCATCTTGAACTTCGACTGGTGGGTGTACACCCCCATAACATGATAGATGGGTGTACACCCCATCTTGAAATTCGGTGGCTGGGTGTACACCCCTATTTCAAACTTCGATAGGTTGGTGTACACCGCCATAATTTCGATAGGTGACTGTACTCCCCCATCTCAAACTTTAATAAGTGGGTGTACACCAACATAACTTCAATAGATGGGTGGACACTACCATCTTGAATTTTGAGCAGTGGTTGTACACTCACATTTTTAACTTCAAGGGGGGTGTACACCACCATCTCGAAGTTTGATGGGTGGGAGTGCATAACATAACATTGATATGTGGGTGTATACTCCCTTCTCAAACTTGGATAGGTAGGTGTACACCCATATTTTGAACTCAATGGATGGATGCACACCCCTATTTTGAAATTCAATAAGTGGGCATACACCCCCATAACTTCGATAGGTGAGTGTACAACCCATCATGAACTTTGATAAGTGGGTGTACACCCACATAACTTCAATAGGTGAGTGTACACCCCCACTGCGATGGGTGGGTGTATGCCCCATTATGAACTTCTAGGTGTGGGTGTAGACCACCATCATGAACTTCGAGGGGTGATTGTACACACCCATCTCGAAATGCGTTGATGGGTGTACACACCCATAAGTTTGATGGATGTGTGTACATGCCCTTTTTGAACTTCGAGGGGTGAGTGTACACCCCTATCCAGAACTTCGAGAGGTGGGTATACACTGCCATAACTTCAAGGAGTGGGTGTAACCCCCATAATACACTTGGGTGGGTGTACAACACTATCTCGTAATTTGGGGAATGGTTGTACACCACCACATCATCAAGGGATGAGTGTACACCACTGTCTTGAACTTGGATAGGTGGGTGTACACTCCATCTCATAATTTGATGGTGGGTGTACACCCCCATAACTTTGACAGGTGGGTGTACACCCCAACCTCAAAATTCGATGGGTGGGTGTATATCCCATAACTTCAAGGGTGTATACACCCTTGAATGGGGGTGTACACACCCATTTCTAACTCGAGGATTAGGTGTATACCCCCATCTCCAATTGCGAGGGGTGTGTTTACACCCCTATAACTTCGAGGGGTGGGTGTAAACCCCCATATGGAACTTCGAGGGATGTGTGTACACAACATCTTTAACTTTGAGTGCTGTGTGTACACCCCCATCTCGAACTTCGAGGGGTGGGAGTGCACTGCCATCTTGAATTTGATGGGTGGGTGTAAATCCTCATAACCTCGATGGGTGGTTTTACATACCCATCAAGAACTTCGAGGGGTGTGTGTACACCTGCATAACTAAGATGGGTGGGTGTACACCCCCATCTTGAACATTGAGGGCTGTTTTTACACCCCCATAACTTCGATAGGTGTGTGTACACCCGCATCTCGAACTGCGATAGGTGGGTGTACACCCCCATAACTTCAAGGGGTGGGTGTACACCCTCATTTCAACCTTTGAGGGTTGGTGTACACCCCCATTTTGAACTTTGAGGGGAGAGAGTACAGCCATCCATCATGAACTTTGAGGGGTGGGGGTACACTCACATTCAAACTTCGATGGGTGGGGGTACACTCCCATAACATCGATAGGTAGGGGTACGCCCCATCTTGAACTTTGAGGGTGCATGTACACCTCCATTACTTTGAAAGGTGGTTGTTCAACCCCATCTCGAAACTCAAAGTGTGGGTGTATATGCCAATAAATTTGGTAGGTGGGTGTACAACCCCATTTTGAACATCGATTGGTGTGTTTATACCAACATAACTTTGAGGTGTGCATGTACTCCCCCATCTCGATCTTTGAGGGGTGTGTGTGCATTCCCAACTCGAACTTAGAGGAGTGAATGTACACCCGAATCTCAAACTTTGAAGGGTGGATGTATACCCCCATCTTGAACTTCGAGAAGTGGGTGTACACCCTCATCTCAAACTTTGAGATTTTGGTGTACAACCCCATCTTGAACATCTAGAGGTGTGTGTCCACCCCCAATTTGAAGTTCGAGGGGTGCGAGTACACCTACTCATCATGAACTTCGAGGGGTGGGTGTTCACCCACATTCAAACTTTGATGTGTGAGTGTACACTCACATAACATCAATAGGTGGGGGTACACCCACAACTTGAACTACGATACGTGGGTGTACATCCCTATTTTGAATTCGATAGTTTGTTGTACACCCCATTTCAATCTTCTATAGGAGGGTGCACATACTCATAACTTCGATAGGTGAGTGTACTCCCACATCTCAAACTTCCAGGTGTTGGTGTACACCCCCATCTTGAACTACGAGGGTTGAGTGTACACCGCCATAACTTCGAAGGGTGGATGTACTCCCTCCCCCACCTCGAACTTGGAGGAGTGGGTGTACACACTATCTTTAACTTTGAGGAGTGTGAAGTCACCTCTACATCTAACTTCAAGGTGTGGGAGTACAGCCCCATGAAATTGATAGGTGTTTGTACAACCTCATCTTGAACTCCGATAGGAGGGTGTACACCCACTTAACTTCGATAGGTGGCAGTACACACCCATCTTGAAATTTGATAGGTGGGTAAACACCCCCATTTCGATCTTCGATAGGTGGGTGTATAACACCATCTCAAATTTGGATAGGTGGGTGTACAGCCCCATAACTTTGAGAGGTGGGTGTATACCTCATCTCGAACTGTGGTGGTTTTACACCTCCATAACTTCAATAGATGGGTGTACACCCCATTTCGATCTTTGAGGGGTGGGTGTACACCCTATCTCAAAATTCGAAGGTTGGGTGTACCCTCCCATCTCGAACATCAAGTGGTGTGTGTACACCCCAATCTTGATATTCAAGTGCTGGGTGTACACACACCCATCTTGTTATATGAGAGGTGGGTGTACACCCCCATTCGAACTTCAATGGGTGGGTGTACACTCCCATAACTTCAATAGGTGGGTGTATACCCCATCTTGAACTACGGTGCCTGGGTGTACACCCCTATTTCAAACTTCAATATGTGGGTGCACACCTGCATAACTTCGATAGGAAGGTGGACACTACCATCTCAAACTTCAAGCTGTGGTTGTACACCCACATTTCAAACTTCAACGGGTGGGTGTACACCACCATTTTGAAATTCAATGGGTGGGAGTACACTCCCATAACATCGATATGTGGGTGCATACCCCCATCTTGAACTTGGATAGGTGGGGTACACCCCTATTTCGAACTCAATAGGTTGTTGTACATCCCTATTTTGAACTTCGATAGGTGGGTGTGCACCCCCATTTTTTTGATATGTGAGTGTACACACTCATCATGAACTTTGATAGGTGGGTGTACATCCACATGGTTCTAATAGGTGGGTGTACACCCCCACCTTGAACTTCGAAGGGTGGGTGTACACTCCCATTTCAAACTTCTAGGTGTGGGTTTAGACTGCCATCATGAACTTTGAGGGGTGAGTGTACACCCCCATCTCAAAATGCGTTGATGGGTATACACACCCATAATTTCCATGGATGTGTGTACATGCCCATCACGAACTTCAAGGGGTGTGTGTAAGCTCCCATCTAGAACCTTGAGAGGTGGGTGTACACTGCCATAACTTTGAGGGGTTTGTGTACACCTGCATAATTCACTTGGGTGGGTGTACAACACAATCTCATACTTTGGGGAATAGGTGTACACACCCATAACATCAAGGGGTGAGTGTACACCACCTTCTGGAACTTGGATAGGTTGGTGTACATCCCCATCTCTAAATTTCATGGTGGGTGCTCACATCCATAACTTTGTTTGATGTGTGTACACCCCACCTTAAAATTCGATGGGTGGATGTACACCCCCATCTCGAACTTCGAGTGGTCGGTGTATATCACCATCTCCAATTGCAAATGGTGGGTTTACACCCCATAACTTCGAGGGGTGAGGTTACACCCCCATCTGGAACTTTGAGGGGTGTGTATACAACAATCTTTAACATTGAGTGTTGTGTGCACACCCCAATCTCAAACTTTGAGTGGTGGGAGTGCACTGCCATCTTGAAATTCAATGGGTGGGTGTAAATCCCCATAACCCCAATGGGCGGTTGTACACACCCATCACGAACTTCGAGAGGTGGGTGTACACCTATATAACTTCGATGGGTGGGTGTACACCCCGATCTTGAACTTTGAGGAGTGATTGTACACACCCATAACTTTGATAGGTGTGTGTACAACCCCATCTCGAACTTTGAGGGGTGGGAGTACACCACCATCTTGAAATTCGATGGGTGGGTGTACATCCCCATAACTTTGATGGGTGTGTGTACACTCCCATCTCGAACTTTCAAGGGTGATTATCCACCCCCATAACTTTGATAGGTGTGTGTACACCCCCATTTTGAACTTCAATGGGTTGATGTACACTCCATGACATCGATAGGTGGAAGTACACCAGAACTTGAACTTTGATACATGGGTGTATACCCCTCTTTCATCTTTGTTAGTTGGGTGGACACCTTATTTCAAACTTCTATAGGAGGGTGTACACACAAATAACTTCAATAGGTGAGAGTATTCCTCCAACTCGTAATTCAAGGGGTGGGTGCACACGCCCATAACTTTTAGAGGTAGCTGCATACCCCATATTGAATTTTGAGGTGTAAGTGTACACCACCATAACTTCGAGGGGTTGGTGGACACCCCATCTCTAAATTTGAGTGGTGGGTGTACACCACCATAACTTTGATAGGTGGGTGTTCAACCCCATCTCGAATTTTGAAGTGTGGGTGTATACCTCCATAAATTCAATAGGTGAGTGTAGAACCCCATTTTGATCATCAAGGGGTGTGTTTACACCAACATAACTTCGAGGGCTGGGTGTACTCCCCCATCTCGAACTTTGAGGGGTTGGTGTACACACCTATCTTGAAATTCGAGTTGTGGGTGTACACTGCCATCTCAAACTTCGAGGGTTGGGTGTACACCCTCATCTCGAACATCGAGTGATGTGTGTCCACCACCATCTAGATCTTCGAAGGGTGGTTGTACAACCACCCGTCATGAACTACGAGGAGTGGGTGTACACCCACATTCGAACTTCAATGGGTAGGTGTACATTCCATAACATCGATATGTGGGGGTACAACCACAACTTGAACTTTGATATGTGGGTATACACCCCTATTTTTACTTCAATAGTTTGGTGTACACCCCTATTTCAAACTTCTACAGGTGGGTATACACACTCATAACTTCGATAGGTGAGTGTACAGTACAATGTCGAACTTTGAGCGGTGGTTGTACAACCACATTTCAAACATCAAGGGGTGGGTACCCCCATAATTTCAATGAGTTGGTATACACCCCCACCTGGAACTTTGAGGGGTGTGTGTACACACCATCTTTAACTTTGAGTGCTGTGTGTACAGCCCCATTTTGAACTTTGAGCATTGTGAGTACACCGCCATCTCGAAATTCGATGGGTGGGTTACAGCCCCATAACTTCAATGGGTGTGTGTACACCCCCATCTCGAACACTGAGGGGTTGTTGTACACCCCCATAACTTTGATAGGTGTGAGTACACCCTCATTTCGAAAGTTAATAGGTGGGTGTAAACTCCCATAATTTTGATAGGTCTGTGTTCACCCCATCTCGATCTTCAAGGGGTGATTGTACACCCCCATCTTGAACATCAAGGGGTTTGTGTCCACCCCCATCTCAAACTTTGAGGGGTTGGAATACACCCACCCATCACGAACTTTGAGGGGAGGGTTTACAGTCACATTTGAACTTCTATGGGTGGGTGTACACTTGCATAACATTGATAGGTGGGGGTACACCCCCAAATTGAAATTCAATACATGGGTGTACACCCCTATTTCAACTTCGATAGTTGGGTGCCCACCACTATTTCAAACTTCTATAGGTGGGTGTACACACCCATAACCGATTGGTGTGTGTACACCCCCATCTCGAACTTCGATAGGTGGGTGTACAGTACCATCTCGAATTTTGAGCGGTGGTTATACACCACCATCTCGAACTTTGAGTGGTCAGTGTACATCCCCATCTTGAAATGCATTGGTGGGTGTACACCCCCATCTAGAAATGTGTTGGTGGGAATGCACCCCCATAACTTCAATCAGTGTGTGTATATCCCTATTTTGAACTTCGAGCGGTGGGTGTACACCCCCCATCTCGAACTTTGAGAGGAAGGTGCACACCACCATAACTTCAAGCGGTGTGTGTACTCCCCCATAATTCCCTTGAGTGAGTGTACAACACCATCTCGTACTTCAGGAGATGGGTATATACCCCCATAACATCGATGGTTGAGTGTACACCACTATCTTGAACTTGGATAGGTGAGTGTACATCCCCATCTCGAAATTTGATGGTGAGTGTACACCTCATAACTTTGATGGGTTGGTGTACACTTTCACCATGAACTTCGATGGGTGGGTGAACACACCCATAATTTCAAGGGGGTGTGCACACCCATTTCTAACTTTGAGGTGTTGGTGTATACCCTCATCTCAAAATTCAATGGGTGGGTGTACAGCCCCATAACTTCAATGGATGGGTGTACACCCCCATCACGAACTTCGAGGTGTGGCTGTAAACCTGCATAATTTCGACTAGTGGGTGTACACCTCCAACTCGAGCTTCAAGGGGTGGGTGCACATGCCCATAGATTTGAGAGGTAGCTGTATGTCCCCATATTGAACTTCAAGGTGTGGGTGTATAGTCCCATCTCGATATTCGATGTGTGGGTGTACAGCCTCATAACTTCGATGGGTGGGTGAAGACCCCCACCTCAAACTTTGTTGGGTGGATGTACACACCCATAATTTTGAGGGGAGTTACACACCCATCTCAAACTTCGAGGAGTAGGTGTACACCCCATCTCAAAATTCGATGGCTGGGTCTACAGCCCCATAACTTCGATGGGTGGGTGTACACCCCCATCATGATCTTCGAGTGGTGGGTGTACACCAGCATAAATTTGACCAGTGGGTGTACACCCGTATTTCTTTGATATGTGGGTGTACACTCCTATATTGTAATTTGATATGTGGGTGTATACTCCTATTTTGAACTTTAATATGTGGGTATACACCCCTTTTCGAACTTCGATATCAAGTCAGAGCTCAGGAGTTTGATCCCTTAATTACACTACTTCATACTAATACTTGTTAATCTCTCTGATATCAGCACAGAGCCTAGGACAATAATTCCTCAATCATTAAAAAGGCATTCTATGCGTTTGTGTGCAATAGTGTGTGCCTCTAATCCCAGTGCCTTGGGAGGCTGAGACAGAGGATAACAAGTTTGTGGTCAGCCTCAGCAACTTAAGAAGACCCTCAGCAACTTTGTGAGATCCTGTCTCAAAATAAAAAATAAAAATAGGACTGGGGATATAGCCAATGTTTATGCACTCTTGGATTCAATCCCCAATACTGAAACAACTAAAACTACAATTTAAAAGTGCCCTTCTGTGAAATTTACACCATTAATTTTATTTGCATTTTCTTTGGACACTTTTAAAAAATGTAATCAATCATATTAATTGAAACAATTAATGGTTTTCATGGTGACATTTGTATACATGTATATATTGTGCTTATCTTTTTCTTCGGTGAAGAAAACTGCACTTGGTTTGCTAGATATTTTTATTAAATAGCTTTCTTTAATGACACCAAGAGAATTATTTAGGTTTGTTTCTGTCCTGTATTATCTCTTCTAAATTTAAGTGATTTACTTAAGCTTTAAAATGCTTGTATCAGAACAACAACTTTAGTGAAAACCTCCCTCACCATTTCTCTGCTTCTTGACTCGCCAACCCTTGAACAGGATTTTCTGGTTCACCCACCTCCATCTTCAGCCTCTTTGTGGCTTCTCCTAGCTATCATTTGAGGATTACAGAAGCTCCATATTGGTTAGTATCAGGGGTAGAGAAAATTATTATCACGGAGGAGCCATTGCTGTCTTTTTCTCTGTGGGTCCTGAAAGATTGTGCCCGTCAGGAGGAGCATTCTTGCAAGTATTGCTCCACACCAAAAGAAGGTTATGATTTTAAAACAAATTTCCCTTTGCCCCAAGTTACATTAATGTCATATCAGTCACCTTATTTGGCAAAGTGGTTTAGATATACTCTCTTGTTGTCTCCCTCCTACAGAAAAATCAATGCATTTCTATGGGATTTCCAAATGCCATTTTGAACTTATCTTGCTTCTTTTCTTTAGACCCACACTGACTCACCCATACATCACTAGCCTAAAGATTCTTTAAAAGTAAGGCCCCCACACCCACAAGAGCCTGGATCAATAGAGTTGCTCTGGAAGCTTTCCTTCCACTTGCTTTTATTCCACACATGAATGTAGTCTCAGTCTCTCTCAGTATCTCCTCAGGCTTCAAATTTTAGTATGTTACTCCTACTTGGATTTATGATTATATTTCCTGGATTCTCCTTCATGTTTAACTGACTTTGAAGTAACTTGGGGACCATTATTACCAGATTGATTTGGTTATCTTCTGTCCAAACCTCCATGTAAGGATCTACTTTAAAGAATTCTACCTTGATAGCTAAGAGCTACTTCATCTGTCTCTGAGAATGTGCTAGACATTATATGATCACTTTCTTTTTCATTACAAAGTTATGAGATGAAAAATTCACTGGAGATTTCAGAAACAATTAGATACAAAATTTAAACTTTTAAGATTATAGAGAAAAAATGGTTACGGGCTTTTAAAGTTTCCAACAATTGATTCATCCTTAGTAGGCAAAACAAGACCTGCAGGATTTGCTTTCTTTTAACTGTACTACATAATCTGGTTGCTTTAACCTTGCTTGATTATCAAAGCAAAACCTCTGTAGAACAGGAATGATGTTTTTTAGGCTGAGGAGAAAAATCATTTGTTGTTTCTATAATAAAATTTTTGAATCAAATTCTCAAAACTCAAATCTCAAATTATAGCACATGTAATATATTTTATTCACCACAAAGCTAGTTTACTAAGAATAGTCATAAAAGGCAAAAGTACATACATTATGGCACTGACATAAAAACAGACACAAAGACAAAGAATAGAAGACACAGATGAACCCACCCAGAGAGTCATCTGATCCTTGAAAAGGTTCCAAAAACATACATTGGAGAAAAGATAGCCATTTAGCAAATGGTGCTGTGACACTTGATTATTCATTTGTAGAGGAAAGAAATTAGACCCTTAGCTCTCGACCTGCACAAAAATCAACTCAAAATGATCAAAGATCTAGGAATTGGAACAGAAACTATGCAACTCTGAGGAGAAAATGTAGGGCCAACACTCCAGCTTTTAGGTATAGGCAATGACTTTCTCAACAGGATCCCTAAAGTTCAGGAAATAATTCCAGGGGTTAAATAATGTAAAAAAATTAAAAAGCTTTTGAACAGCAAAGGAAACTATTAGAAATGTGGAGAACCCACAGAATGGGAGAAAATCTTAGCTGGCTACTCTTCTGACAGAAAATTAATAGCTAGCATGTATAAAGTATTTGAAAAAACTTTGCACCAAAAGTCAAATAATCCAATTAACAAATGAGCAAATAAACTAAACAGACACTTCTCAAAAGATGAAATATGAATGGGCAACAAGTATAGGAGAAATGTTCAACACTATGAGCAATTAGGGCAATGCAGATCAAAACTATACTGAGATTTCATCTCACACCAGTCAGAAAGGCAGTCATCAAGTATACAAATAATAATAAACACTGGAAAGGATGTAGAGAAAAAGGAAAACTTTTACACTATTAGTGGGACTGTAAATTAGTATAACCACTATGGAAATTCGTATTGAGGCTCCTCCAAAGACAAAGCACAGAACCACTATATGACTGAGCTATCTTGGTATTTATATAGAAGGATTAAAGTCATCTTATTACAGTGATACATATAAACCCATGTTTATAGCAGCACAATTCACAGTAGTCAAACTATGGAACCATATATATATATATATATATATATATATATATACACACACCATGGGGTTTTATTCAGCCATATAAAAAGCAATTATGTCTTTTGCAGAAAAATGGATGGAACTAGAGACCATTATGTTAAGGAAATAAGTCAAACTCAGAATGCTAAGGGCTGTATATATTCTCTCATATGTGGAAGCTAGAGAGGAAAAAGGAAAACAAAGGTTGGGGTGGATCTCCTAAAAATCAAACGGAGATCAGTAGAGGAAAGGGACCAACAAGAGGGGTGTGGAGAGGGAAGGAAGAAGTGCTAGAGAGCAATATTGGTCGAATTATATTGTTGTGTTGTGTGCATGTATGAATGTGTAATAACAAATCCCATCATTATGTACAATTCTAATAAACCAAGAAAAATGTGGGGGAAAAGTAGACTTATCCTCATTTTGCCTTTATTGTTAACTAATAATAATCATGAAGATGTTATTTTTTTAAACTTTCAAACCATTTTATTGTCATTAATTTACTGAATGCTTAATCATGAAAGTCAAAAGATGAATAGGGTTTCTATATGAAAATGCTAATCCTAATCAAAATTGTATGGATTGAGATAATGCTATATGTAATAAAAATGATTCACATAATATATAAAAATGATACAAAATATTCTTAAAGAATAAAACATTTTTTGATTTCTAACAATATTATGGAGGTTTAACAATATCAAAATTTATAAAAGACAATCACATATATAAGGCAGAATTGAGATATGAGGTTGGTTTAAATTGTAGAAGGATCCGGGAGGAGGGAGATGGGAGGAAGAAGAGGGAAATGGAGGGTTATAAATACTGTATGATATATTTTATTCCTCTGAGAAGCTAAATAGTACTCATATAGACATTTAAAATTAGAAAATTCAAAAATTTGTATATGTATATACCAATTAAAATTTGTAGTAGGGAAGATTGCAGAGGAGGTATGAGAACAGGGAGAGTATGAGAGGGGGAATCCTGGGTATGTAATGGATTCATGTTATATTATCATTATGTGAGAACATATGAATATGTAACAAAGAATCCCCTTATTATGTAAGAGTATATTGCATAAATAGATAAATAAATAAATAGTGGAAGACTCTAAATCTAGGTAAACAATTTCTGCTGTAATTTGAATTTTCATTTTTGCAAAGCTACTCCCATCCCGTGTCACTTTTGATTCAATATCTGAAATTATCTTATAATATACTTGAAACTCATCTTTATCTCTTTTAATCCATGTTATCATCAACCTATAGAACTTTTCTGACATTTGATTTTTTATTAATTTTGTTATATGAGTGTATACACATGTATTATGTGTATGTGTAGATAGCTATACCTTTGAGTAGCATTAGAGGCACTTCAGAATCTTCCTGTATTCTAACTTACTATGAACCTCACCTGCTTTCTCTTAACCATTCCAGGAATAGGCCTTCTTATTCCTGATTATTTGCCTTTGGTCATGATGCACCCTGAGCCTCCCATTTTACTCCCACTACTTACCTTATGTCGCCCCTCTTTCCAAAATGTTTCACCTTTCCTAACTGATCTTTGAATATCTTGCCCTTTTTTTTCACTCCGCAGCTTAGAGCAATTCTTTTAACATTTAAAATATGCCACAATTTCATTGACAACATTTTGGTGACTTCAACCATTCTTAGGATGGAGTAAGAGATCTGTGATATGCTAAAAAAAGTCTTCAGTAATCTGACCACTGCCAACTCTCTAGACCCCTCTCACTTCTCGTTGTCCTAGACATGCATAGGATCTTTGAATCCTTGGGAATAAACCACAGTTCTTTCCAGGACTTATGATATGTGTCCCCTTACTACAACATTCCGTCTTTGTGTGCATTTTTTTTTGTGGTTGTTTTCAGTTCTCTAGGTAGGAAACAAATAAAAAATTGTGCAGTTTGACATTGTTTTTGTTTTTAATATAAAAAATGGGGATTTCCACTTTTAGGGCAAGCAGGAGCACTAGGAACTGAACTTCCCTTTTTGCTTGAACCAGAGAGAAAATGGAAAAAAAAACATATAAGAATTTCCGTGGTATTAGAAGTTTCAAACAATCCTCAAAATTGGTCCATCACTCTATCTGTGACTGGAACATTTGTTCTCTACCTAGTCACCACGAATTTCTTCTGTGACATTACATCAGTAAATTTATTTTATGTATATTGAAACAAATCAAATATTCCTAAAAATGGGCTATGGCCCTAACTATAAAACCTAAAATTATAAAATTTTTGAAAAAAGCACAAGAGAAAAAAAATTTTTAGATCTCATTGAAATTTAAGCATTTGCGTGTCAAAGGTCATTTAAGGCAAATCACAGACTAGGCAAAATTATTTTCAAATTGGATAACTGAATACTTGGGAAGGGTATTTAAAATATATTAAAATACTATGAAAACTCAACTAAAAGCAAATAAAACCATTCAGTATAAAGTTTGGCAAAGTTTCTAATACTCCATCAAAGAAAATATTTTTATTTTAATAGCACATGAAAAGAAGCTTAACATCGTTAGACAATAGGAAAATAGAAATCAGAATTATGTGAGATACCATCACAGTTATTATTTTAGTCAGCTCTTCGCTGCTGTGACTAAAAGAACTAACAAGATCAGATTTGGGAGGAAAAGTTTACTTGAGGATTCATGGTTTCAGAGGTCTTAGTCTAAAGACATCAGGCTCCATTCCTTGGGGATTTGAGGTAAGGCTGAACATCACGGAGAAGAATGTGGCGAAGGGAAGCAGCTCTTGGCTTTGTAGTCAGGAAGCAGAGAGACTCTACTTGCTTGATACAAAATATATATCCAAAAGGTATGGCCCCAATGACCACCTCCAGCCACACCCTGCTGGCCTTTAGTTACCACTCAGTTAATTCCTATTAGAGGATTAATTCATTGATTGGGTTAAGGTTCTCAAAACCCAATCATTTGACTTCTAAGCCTTCTTTCGTTGTTTCATACCCGAGATTTTGGGGAACATCTCACATCCAAACCTAACAGTTATCAAATGATACATTTAAAAGACTGACAAAACTAAGTGCTGGCAGGTATGTATAGAATTTAGACATCTTATATAATGCTAGTTGTAATGTAAAATGTTATGACTATTATAGAAAACAATTCAGCATTTTATTAAAAAGTTTATACTTACCTTATTATCCAGTTGTTTACTGTTAGGTGTTTAAGAGAAATGGAAGTGCACCTGTTCCACAGAAATGCTTTACAGCAGCTGTGCTTGTTTCCAACCCACACACAATTCAAATGTCTATCAATAGACAATTGGATAAAGAGACTGTGGTACTTCTTTACAATGGAATACTACTCAGCAATTAAAATGAACATGGCTGAGTCAAAAAGTAATTATATGGGGCTGAGTGGTGGCTCCGCAGTTATGGTGCTTGCCTGGCATGTGCAAGTACACGGGTTCAAACCCCAGCATCCACATACACAACTATGTGTCAGAGTAATGAAATCCATGTGAAAAGCTCAATAAAAATTGACTCTCTCTGTCTCTCACTGTCCTTCTCTCTTAAAAAAGTAATTATACCATGTAAAAGAAGATAGATAAAAATGAGAGTATGAATTTTATGATTTCATTTATATAAATTCTAGAAAATGCAAACTATAAGAATTGAAAGCAGGTCAAGTGGTTGACAGGGAATGAAGGCCATATGCTTAAGAGAGAGGAATTCCAAAAGGACATGCAGTAATTACTGTTAGTGACAGACATGATTTTTTTAAGTTTGTGTGATGTTTCACCGTTGTACACATATATCAAAACATCAACTTATATTTAAATACATGTAGCTTACTATATGTCACTTACACCTCAATGAATCAATTGTATTGAAAAGATAAGTATCTTTAGTAGGCAAAGCTTCTTTTGAGCTATTGGTAGCTTTCTTGAGTTGGTGAGAGGGGTATTCACTGAGCAGACAGGTACCCAGCCAAAATGCAGAATCACTAATGGAGGGTTTTGAAGAGTGTGGCCTCTGGTGACTTGAGAATGGATCTATATTTTGTGTGTGTGTGTGTATGTTTGTGTGTGTGTGATGAAGACTTGCAAATGTCCTAAACCTTAGAAGCTTTTGGTATTATCTTAGAATTCTAATCTATGACCTGGTTATGCTTTTCTTGAGTTCAGTCTCAGATTTTCATCACCTGCAATTCAGTAAGATTGATTTGTGCTTTGTTGTTCAGACTGTGTATATAATATTTAATGCAGATAGAATTTTCTGAAATTCAGTTTGTAAATGCTTTATCTGATTTTGGTAACTCTAGAGAAGGTTTGCATATAATAATTTTAAATAATTTTTTTAAAGGGGCACACATACTGGGCATGCCTTAAAAAATCTTGATTACATTGATCATCAGTATGTAACTTAATGCAATTCTCACCCTAAACTGATAGAATTCCATGTGATTCTATTATTTTTGAAGACTGGAATGCCTCTTTTCGTGGTGAACAACTAATTGTAAGACCAATGATTTTAGTAAATAGAAAAAAAAAGTGAAAACTACATAACCCAAGTACTTATATAATGCTAAACAAGTTTTCAGAAACAAAGTTTTAGGGCTATATTCAGTCCAAAATATGTGGAATCAGCAGTTTTCCCATGAGTTATTTTTTTTGATGGCTAGTTGTAATGGAATTTACATTACAGAAAAATTCTTTCCTTTGTAATTCAATGATCATTGTTTTTGATTAATATGATGATTAGAAATGTTATTTAACTATTATGTAGAAAAGTATCCAAATAATTCTTCTTTTAAACCATGTAAAGCAAAGTTAGTTTTTGTATTGACTGCAATAAACATTACACACCAAACATGAAATTAATATTACTATTACTTTGCTCTTATAGACAGCATTAGGTATTTTCTCCTTAACAATCAATGAGGTTCTGTATAAATTTCAACATTTTGGAGAGCAGTTGTTAATAATCCATAATAATTAATACTTTCTCCAAGTAGAATATACATTTCTAAGCAGTCAATAGTTTAGATTTGAATAAAATTGCTTACTTATATTCAAATTGTAAGGTTAAAGTATTGTTTTATGGTTTAATTTGTGCTCTTTATATTTCTTGAGAATTGGACTAGTAAGTGGTTGTTAGTGAACATAGGACCTGTTTTTTCATACATTAATATTCTAATAATGATTTAATTGTGTAAATTAGTTTTATCTTTAATATCATAGTGGGCTTTGCCAAATATATTTTATCTAAAGACTAGCCAATTTACTCTCAATTTTTTGGGTCATGTCTCTCTCCTCCTCTCTATTCTTTTCTACAGTTGTGGTTTTGTTCTTAAAATGTCTCTCAGGGAAACAAGATTCTAACCTCTTAGGTAGACTTCCAGACTTTCTCTAAGAAAATCTTTCTGTCTTAGTGGGAGGGTCATATGTCAGTCCCATTTTGAAGTACTAATTCAAATACTTTTCTGTCCCTTCAACCTTGAACTTATTTTAAATTTTGAATTTTACTTAACTATTACTAAAAAACTTGGTCATTGTTTTCAAGGTTTCCAGCTACTTGCTCTCTCCCTGTCTTCTCTAGGTTTATGCTGTGTAGTAGAACCATCTAATAAATGGGTTGCAAGTCAAGTGTGTAATTAAAATTTCTTTATACCTATATGCTAAACCAGTCTGAGTTCAATCAGCAGACTGACATCACACTGAAATTTAAACAGAAGAAGGTTAATATACAGAATTATTAAACTAAGTCAGAAACTATGAAAACACAAAAATACTTGTAAAAGAAATCCTAGAATTGCTTGGAAAATGAATCTCTTCAAGTCAAGGTTTGTACTTCTTTGAAAAATGTTTCATTTTAACCAACTGGATGGTAGAGAAGTTTGCTTGGCAGCCTAGTCCATAGATGGTCCACACTTAGCAGCAAGAAACAAAAAAAATTTTGGGAGGGTGTTGCCTTGTAGGCAAGTTGGGGCTGGTAAGCAGGTGTTTAGAGTAAGGAGAGCCTTGGGTGTAAGGCCTGGGCATGTGGTATCTGTGTGAGAAGAGTTGTAAGTAGGGGATTCCTCCACCTGCGGTGGGCTGTGAAATTGCTGAGGGTCTGTGTGCTCGGTATGCAGGGCTGGGGCACAGTGCCACCAGATGTCTTTAAATACCTGCACTGGGAACTGAAATGGGAGAAAGATAATATTCAGAATCTCAGCAGTC
Organism: Aplodontia rufa; assembly: GCA_004027875.1. Classification (NCBI taxonomy): domain Eukaryota; kingdom Metazoa; phylum Chordata; class Mammalia; order Rodentia; family Aplodontiidae; genus Aplodontia; species Aplodontia rufa. The sequence continues at coordinate 45,419 of PVKS010009024.1, read as the reverse complement.
AATTTCAGGAAAGGGAGGCTCTGTCATCTTGCAATGCGTCTCTCTGGTATCCCCAGTGGACGCTGCTTAAAATCATGTAGTCTGTAAGGAAGAAATGTTTTAAGAATCCAGTGCATTGTCACAGAGCAGATACTGAGGGATGGCTTTGGAGCTCACAGGAAATAAATTGATAACAGATAGCCAAGTTATATAGTATAAAGACCCAGGTGAAAGTAATTTTAATAGCATATTAAAAGTAATATATCAAAATATTATTTCAACATGTAATCACAATAAAATTATTATTGAGATATTTTACATTATTTTAGTACTAGTATTCAAATTCCAATTTATTTTTTACATTTATAGCACATGTCAATTTGGACACTAGTTTTTCATTCCATAGATTTATCTGTGTGTAAGTTTCATAAAATTTAGTGTAGAAAAGTAGTTTGATTTACCTGAATTGTTTAAAAAATTTAAACTGAGAATCCAAAATAGTTTTCTAGAAACATTAATATCCATATGGATAAAATTGATTCATATTTATTTGAGGATTTGATAAGTCTTTGAAACAAAATATATCTGTTTCAAAATTGTACTTGTCTGAATTAAAGTAAATTCACTAACTTGTGATAACTCCATATTAACATTGAATTAAAAAGGGTATTAGAAAATTGAAAATTAATTATTAATAGGTCAATATTAACCGTTTTAAAATTTCTTGTAAATTTGAAGCCAATTTGCATGATGCTGTCAAATACAGTTAAAGCCACCCTTTCTATGTTAGAAAAATGTACAGAAGCATTTTTATTGTTATATTATGAAATTTTAATTTTAATATGGGTTGTTATTTATGTCTACTTAGGTCATAAAAACTGTTCCCTTTCCTTGGAGCTTCAAATTTAGCTTACTCATATATGATAAAATATGGATTATAATTTTTTTAAAGAGAGAGGGACAGTGAGAGAGAGAGAGAGAAAGAGAGAAACAATTTTTATTTAGTTTTTCATGTGGCTTTCATTACTCCGACACTTTGTTGAGTATGTGGTCCTGGAGTTCGAACACCCGTCCTCACTGAGCCAAGGCTCCAGCCTTTGATTATAATTTTATAAGCAAGGAACCCACAAAATCCCATGAAGAAAAGTCAGGTTGTGTTCGCTGAGATGTTCCCAATTTGCAAACTCATGAGCACATGAGCAAACTATTGATTGCTTTGTATTTTAATCTACTGTGTTTCGGTGATTTGTGTAAAATAATAATAGTAAACAAAACACAATGCCAAATAAAATTGCTTTCTGGATATATGCTCTCTCGCACATTTTTACAGGTGAATCTCAGAAGAGAGATTACACTCAGAAGAGCTTTTAAGGAAATTCTGCTGCCTGCTGTAGGAGTGCCATCAACAGAGAGCCTCCAACCCTTAGCTCCTTTAGGGTCTGCCACAGTGCAGAGGCCCATGGGTCAGAGGTTGTGTTCTTCCTGGGGAAGCCCACATCTTATGACTGAGTAAGAAGAGCCTGGTTATTTCAGTCCAATGAGGGACGTTTTTATGGTCAACATTCCTCCCGAACTTCGTGACACATCCACCAAGCCTTTGCTGGACTTGCAGTCCTATGACTTACTCATCTATCAACCCTGCTTTCTCTTGCCTGCCTTGACAGATGTTGGACCTTGGAAAACATTTTGTGCCCCAAATTGTGCCTCGACATCTGCATTCATAGAACCTGTCTTTAACAATATTTGTATATCCATTTCTACAAAATGTATTTAAAAGTATTGATTAGATGAACACCGAATTCATGATTGTACTGTAGCTTCTTTTAAAGGAGATGAAGGTGGAGCTGGGAAGGGGGTAAAATGTATGGATCTTCACCTTAGTTCTAAGTTTTCATTTTTAAATCTGAAGCAAACATGACAAGCTTAATACCTGTGAGGTTTGTAAACTTTGGTTCCATTATCATTTGAACCATTTTCATTTTTTAATTTATTTTACAAAACCTCTATTTTGATATGATTTGTCAGTTTTAGTCTTTTTTCTACTTAGCATGATGTCTTTAAGATTGTTGTGTTACTATTTTTGTGTTCATTCAGTCTTTTTCCCTGTTGCTCCTTCGTAGTTTGTAGTCTGCATGAATCCTTTTAGCTGAATCTTTTCCCAGTGGTGAATTCCTAGGTCTCTACCTTCTCATTACAAAAAAATCCTTGTACACCTCCTTCGTGGTTGGGGTCATACATGTTTTTCATCCTAAAACAGGTCTGTTAATTATGTATTTGGGATAGTCTACATCTATATGTGTAACTTTAAAGGCTCTTATCCTACTGACTGTCCCTGGGGATTTAAATTAAATGTCATAGGAAGAGACCTTTTAATCCCAAATTAAGGGGGCACTGATTTTCCCACAGACTTACTAATGAAATGAATCAAGCCATTATAAAATAGTTTAAATTCTGTGTGAATATCAAGTACTGTTTGAATTGTCATTAAAAAATACTTATGGAAAAAAAACATTTTCCCATGGAAATATATGAAAATTGTTGCTATCATTATAAAGTCATTTGAAAGTAGCTTATTATTTGCTATGCAGTCTGCTATAACTTCTTACTTTAAAAAAATTTAAGTACTATAAACGAATTGCTGTTTTCTGCCCTATAATCATGAATCTTGGCATCTTTGACCATTCATCTGGGGTGAGTTGAAGAAGTTATGATCCATAAATAATACCATCCATCACATTTTCAGGCTAGAGGCTAATATGAATAACAAGTACACTTGGATACTGGTCAACCTTATGTACTTTTTGTAGGCTTTTAAAAATTAAAATTCCTAACAGAAAAGAAATTTTTCATACAAAAATGATTAAGTGTATTGAATTATACTACTGTTTTTCTGTTCTTCTTTTAGAAATTTGGGGAGTTAAACTTTTTTTTCAAAATAAAATTTGAGAATGTCTTTATTTCCAGCTAAGAGCTTAGTATGGTGACTTAAAGGCGACCACAAATTATTTGATGTTCTTCCCACTGACAGAGTGTCTGTGCCCCACCTCTTGGACCTGAGTGAATTTGTGATTTCTTTGATCAATAGAATATAATAATGTATCTTTTTGAAAACCTACTTTTTAAGAAACTGGCAGTTTCTGTAAAATGAAAATAATGACTGTAGCTCCCCGCCCTGGGTTCTGGAGCGGGGCGCAGCGGGAACAGCCTCGGGGGACCTTAGCCGTTCCCCGGGGGGCCAGCAGGACATTGGGAACCAGCCGCTGGCGCTGGCAGGACAGGGCTGGGGGCGGGGAGAAGAGGAGTCGCTCCTCGCAGCGTTCCTGTGCGAGAAGCGGGCAGAACGACCTTGCTTGCCATCCTCCGAGGGGCCGAGTTAGAGAGGGGTTGGGGCGAGGAGTCGCTCCTCGCAGCGTTCCTGTGCAAGAAGCGGGCAGAACGGCTTAACACTGGACCGTCCTCCGAGGGGCTGAGTTAGGAAGGGTTGGGGAGCCGGGAACAAGGGGCGAACACCGGCGGCTGGAACACGGGACCTGGATCTTCTAAGCTGCTGATCTCTGACATCTCTGCTTCTGCTGCTGCTTCTTCTCCTCTGGTTCTATGCTTTCTCTTTGGCTGTTTCCTTTCTGGGCCGCTTGCTTCACCTGACTGGCTGCTACTCTATTTATCCATTACAATAGCCAATAGGGTACAATACAAACACCTTTCTCCAATTGTAACAAATGAGTGGCCGAATAGCTTAGTCATGCGGTCAGGCAATTTGCTAATTACAAGCCAGCTGAACCCCTTAGAGTTGTTTACCACCAATTCTTCTACAAGCCAGCTGAGCCTCATGTTCCCAACAATGACTGTAAATAATTAATGTCTTTATTATGAAGAATAATGGGAAAATTACAAAAAAATCTCAAGGGAATACCTAGCAAATATTACATACTAAAATTTATTACGTAATAATTATAACAATATGTAAATCATACTATTATCTTATCAAACATAAATGATTCTAATAAAGAATAAAAGGTAGCAAGCAGCAAGTTCACCAAGGTCCTTAGAAATACTTAAAGAAGGTCTGGAAGTGGCTGGAGCTGTGGCTCAGCAGTTTGGCACTTGCCTGGCATGCACAGAGATACGGGTTCAGACACAGGTTAGAACCCTAGCACCATGTACTCAACGAAGTGTTGAGCAACAGAAGCCAAATGAAAAACTAAATAAAATTGATTCTCTTTCTTGGGGCTGCAGCAGTGGCTTTGCGGTTACGGTTATGGCGATTGCCTGGCATGCACAAGGTTGCAAGTTTGAATCCCAGCACCACATATGTAACTAAGTGTCAGAGCAACGGAAACCACATGGAAAACTAAATAAAATTGATTCTCTTCTTCTCACTCTCTCTTACTATCCCTCTCCTCTCTCTTAAAAAAAAAAAAAAAAAGAGGGGCTGGAGTGGTGACTGCAATTACAGAGAGGCATGTTTGAAAACCCAGGTTTGATCCCCAGCACCACGTACACAGCTAAGTGTCTGAGAAACAGAAAACAGATGAAAAATTAAATAAAATTGATTCTTTCTCTCTCTTTAGAAAAGAAAGAAAAATATACTTAAAGATTTCTTGCCTAATGTGGAGCTGAGTAATGAACAGCGTAAGTTAAATTGAGATGATATTTCTTTCATGGGGTAGTGGAGATGAGATGAGAAAAAATATTCTTCACAATGTGGAGTTTTCTTTAAACTCCTCTTGCATTAATTCCCCCTATTGCTTGCCTTCCAGTTCTCATTCCCTGCTGGTAGATAACATATATTTGGGTACTTTCTTGTCTATTGCACATCTTTTACCAGGATCATTTGCATCCTACTGCTTCTCTCACTAATGCCTAATGTTTATTTTCCTCATCTCCAGGAGAAGACACTCTGGAAAATCTGTTCTGTTGCACCATGACAGATGTCCCCTTCCTTTGGGTTTCTGTGGCCACCTGAACTTTGCTGTCTAACACCTGCATTATTACTCAGAAGGCACTATTGTACTTGTTGGTCTCTTTTGCTAGATTGTAAGTACTTTGAGGAAATGCACTATGTTATTTTCATTAGCGAGTACATTCCTTGATAAGAAAGGAGGTAATCAGGAACTATTTAGTGAATTAAGGAAAAAATAGACGTCCAAAGCCAGAGGGTCAATTCCGCTGAAGTCTGTTTAAAGGAAAAGTGCATGCTGCCCTGTGGCAGGGAACTCTGACCTATGATTTTCATTCTCCCTGCTCCATTTACCTTTCAGAGTCAGTGGAGTTTCATATATATATATATACGCACACATACACACACATGTATATATATATATACACACACACATGCACACGCACACGCACGTGCACACACACACGTATATATAGACACACACATATATATTTTTTCTTTCTTTGTATTTACTTTAGCTTTATAAATTTCCATAACTATGTACTTTACATCACTTGTTATTTAAAAGCATGGATTATTTCTCTGCTAAGTATGGACCTGTTTTTCTTTTTTTAACCTAAAAGATGGAATTTTCATTACAAACATGGATGTTCCCGTAACAAAATTAAGACCATATCACACTCTATAGTACTCCAAAAAGGAAGGTGACCTGTTTTCAAAGGTACTAAATAGCTTTAACAACAAAGGATGTAAACACCTCATGAAACAAAAAGTCTTTAGTTGTATGCATGACTTGTGGCTAAACATTTCAACAGGATCAACCTTTGTTTCTTTGATCTTTAGGTTTTTACTTTTGAATGTCCACACCTGGCATCCGCAGTAAAATACACAACATCTGGATTACAGAATACAAATAACATCCATTCAGGCAAATCTCTTAGAATAATTGCCTTAAAATAAATTGATTTCAACTGTAGTAGAAATTTTCCATGATTTGGGGAGGTCAGTTTTATCTGTGTTGTTGTTTGTTGATAGACCTATTTAGTATTCCTCCCTTTCCAGTACTGAATAGGATCTTTCACTATTCTCAATACCGATTTAATACTAAACACTATTAACCTACTACATTTAGCAAAAATGACTAGTTTTCTTCTTCAAGTTTAACATTCTGCTTCAAATGATTTATATAACCCAAGAGAGAAGGATTTATTAGTAAGACACACAAGTATTTCCCATTATGCTATTTATTGTCTGTGAGTTTTAGGTATCTTGCAAGAATGTAAAAATTTGAAACAAGGCAAATTTTATACCATCATGACTGCCTTTTTTCTAAAATTTTATGGAAATAGAGGTAGGAAAAAGTACAGTATTAGCAAGAGACAGGGAAAGGAAAATATTAATGTATTATTTATAAGAGTTATGTAAATATTTAAATCTCAAGTGTATCTGTGTCATTAGAGGCAAAATATTCTGGGACAGGCTTTATATTAAATAGACAACCATAGAAGTTAGTGCTCCAAGAAGACTTGTAGATAATGCTCTCTTTGCATAGATTGTTAACTTTATTTTTAGATAAACTAAAACTGATTTTAGGTTACAGAAGCAATTTGTAATATAGTAATAGTTTTAGATTTTTTAAACTGAAAACTAAAGTAATTGGGTTATGAATTTTATTTTTGTTATAATTTTGTTATTTTTTAAGCATGTGAAGAAAATATATTCTAAGTGAATAGACTTACGCAATTAAAGCCAATTCATTCAGACAATGCTGTGGCTCCTGCTAATTTTTGCCCTATTCCTATTCATCTAAATATCCAGATGTTTGATGTTACATGTGATTGTATGAAAGCTCTGATCTGAAATCCTATGGCTTACTGGATTACCCTTTACCCACATGGTTTAAATTAATAATAAAAAATGAACCAGGGCAATCTTGCAACAAAAGAACAAGACTTTATTGTATAACGGAATTGCAGATGTGGAAAGGTGCTCATAATACAGACAGAATATTTCTGTTTCATAGAGCATCTGGAATGCCACAGAATCCTAAGTTATCAGGAGCTAATGTTAGACAGCCTTGGCTTGTGATTAATTTAATATTCAGAGAAACTTTTTTTTTTAAGAAAGCTCTGTGCCATTCATCATCATAATGTCATTTCTGTAATCCTAAAATGATTTACAAAGTCAACTTTCCCCCCCAATTTCTAAAATAATATTAAGACATCAAAAAGTTTCAGATACAAACTTCAAAGGGCAGTCAAATAAGAGATATCTGGCTAAGACAGTTTAGATCATTTAATATCCTTTGGTTTTCCTAGGATTAAATTACAGCCTATAGAATTCTTGGAATCTGGCTAAGGAAGTATTATATAATATAACATGGCAATTTTGGGGAGGCTGGCAAAGACTACACAGGAAAGGAGATGCCTTCCATCTTTTCAATTTATCAACCTTTTAGTGAGTGCTTGTGAAATACTAGAGGTATGAGAAGTTAGCCCAGTGTGAATAACATGCTTTGATAACCAGAGAATGTTTGTATGTAAGCTCAGAATGACATTTATTTGGGGACACTTGCTTTCTATTTTCTGGTCATCCCCTTTTAGGGAAGCTTGGGTTTAAGTAGTGAATGGATGGCTCATGAATGAATATCTGAGGCAGAACAGACACCAGCCACAAAAAGAATATTTCAAACCGCTGTGGTTTTCTAAGACAACGGTGACTTCTGGTCAGCATTCTGTGTTACGCAGCAGCGTAACACAGAATGCAAAAATCACAAGACATGTCATTCTGGCTGCAGGAATAATCCTGCATGGAGCACCAGATTATTTGAAGGAAGCAATATTTTCTAGAAGAACCACATTCAGCTTGAAATTAAACTGATAAAAGTAAAGGTCTATAAAAGTTTAAGTGTTCTGACTAAATCAAAATTTAAGTGATTGTTACAAGAAATGACTTATTACAAAGGAGTTTCTTCTGTCAACACACATGCTGCCAGAAAGGTGAGCATGTTATAGGTTGCAAGGTGCAAAAAAGCAAATTGAATGTGTGTGAGTGTGCACGCATGTGTGCATGTGCTTATAGACAAGATTCTGGTGACCCCAGGCTTCGCTATTAGTTTGATAATCAGATTTCTTTCTAGGTCTTAACCTGAAAGCAAATCATACAGATTGCACCAATGTTCTCATGATTTAGAGAGAACAAAAAGATATGCATCTGTTATTTTTAATCTTGTGCCTACACAAAAAAGTTTCAGTGACTTTAAGTCAGATAAGTATGGTTTAAACTGATTGAAGTGTGAAATGTGCTTAAATATTTAATGCATCTTCCATAGTCATAGGAAACCAGAATTCACTTTGTAGGTCCACTTCAGTTTGGTATAACTAAATAGATCCAAGCTCTTATTAGTTCAAGTTGTATTTTATACTGTTTCTAAGGTGTGTTGATCTTCCCAGTGTATTTTTACTTCTCATTCTAAATTCAAAATGTATTAATTCATCAGAACGTGGGTACTCTTTATTGGTTTTAAAAGGTTGGGAACATAACTCTATTTCCATTAGCATGAAGCCTTGCAGAAGTTGCTCTGTGCCATATGCTGGCATTCGGTTTCTCTCTTCCATCCTCACGTAGTCACTTAGCATTTCTCTGTGTGTGAAATGTCTCCAATAACAGAAAGCACAACAGCACGAAAGTGCAGTAGGCGTGAACTGACATTAGCATCACTTTCCACATACGTTTCATGGTACCCTGACGTCATTTAAAGGTAGATGAAAGCTGGTAAAGGGGTTTTAGGAAACGAATGGAAACACAAGTTTAGAAAGAGGATTGGGAGATGATACATATCAAAACAGAATTAAAGATTCAACAAAAGGAAAGGGGCAACTGAGCTATGATTTGAGTTTTACCTGAGGGCATTAAAACTATGGTGCTACAATGATGGAGGATAAAGAACCGTGCAGTTAAACTTGAGTGTGGCTTCAGGAACTTCATCAACCATAAAATATTGTCGCTTTGCCTTGACGTTGACTTTTTTTCAGTTTATAATGAATCTGCTAGCGTCTAGATTATTTTATTTTACGAATCATTTTACCTCTCTCTTTACATCACATAGTAATATTTAGCATGAACTGAGTAAATAAACAGGGCAAAGATGTCCTATTGGGGATTATGGCCAAGTGGAAAGCACGCTTTCTTTATAAATGTATAATTGGTATCTCAACTTCTTATGCTTGCTGCTATGAGTAACTATGAGGTCTGTGTTTCTGTATCAGCAAAGAAACAAAAATATAAATCTCTACCATTTAAAAAATACATTAAAAGTCAAAAGCAAATACAAAACCTTAGTATTATGTAATTTATTCCACATATCTTCAAATTAAGGGGCAATCCCTTTATCAAGGGGCTCCTAAACATTGAAAGTTACCTTCCACAATCATCTCAGAAGTAGTCAGTGTACAAGTTTCCTGCAAATAGAGAAAATCTTGCTAAATCCTACATAAAAATCAAATATTTACATTTGACATACATGTGTTTTTCAGTAAACATTCAGTTCTGAGATTCATAATCTAAGTGGAATTCAGATAACTGAAGACATATTTCTAAGGAGGAATCTGCAAATCGAGAGGACTTATAACAATGTCTAAGAAGCTACCTTAATATAGTCATTGGATTTGCCATTTTGCCTTAATAACATTGGTGAGATTCTTTTAAAAAATTATCAGACAGTAGAAGGCGTAATGGTTCATATGCTATCCGTATTCTAATGTCCCTCAGTTGTGCATGAGAGCCAAATGTAAAGACAGAGAACCTGCAAAGTAAGAACTGACGGTATCAAGAAAACACACTCATTTCTCTCCCCTGGAAATCCAGGCTCTTGCTGGGTCACACTACTGCTGTTCTCCTCTATCCCTGCTGACATCTGTCCTGTTCTGCCCCAGGTTGGAGCACTCATTTGGCCCGTTTTAGTCGGGTTTTTCACTCTTTAAGAGTGGCTGTCCTGGAGCTGGAGCAGTGGCTCAGTGGTTATGGCACTTGCCTGGCATACCAAGTACATGGGTTTGAACCCCAGCACACACATAAGTGTCAGAGCAACAAAAGCCAAAAGAATCAATAAAAATTGATTCTCTCCGTCTCTCTCTCACTCTCACTGTCCTTCTCTATCAAAAAACAAAAAACAAAAAAAAAGAGTGGTTGTCCTGCTACTCTTCCAAGTGATTTATTTAGTGGTTAGTTATTATTTCAGAGCAACGGAGAGCTATCGTTGCAATGTCTAGAGTGATAGCTGCACTTGCATTGCAGGATTTCATGAATTGTAATAGCAGGCTTTTAGCTTTGTCTTTCGAAGACAGTGAACAATTTGTATATAGTATTTATACTACTTTAAGGGAAACATATAGAGATTCCAACATGGCCACCCGAAGGGAGGCAGCATTTCCTGAGGCTCCGCATCTGCTTGGGAAAATCCCAGTTTATCTTCAATTTTCCAAGGTGCATTCAGGGGAATTTATATATGATCTTCTAGTACTAGTTTGTGAACCTTTTCTAAGGAGCCGAGTCTTGGGAGTTTCGCGAGGAGAAAAAAAAAAAAAGAGGGGGGGGGGATTTTCCCTGTCCCTGGCGGGAGGCAGAAGGCTGCCTGTGCTAACTTCCTGCCGGTGTGGGTGCCATTGGCCAGCCGCCCACAGAGTGTGGAGAGAGAGGGAGAGAGAGGGAGAGAGAGGGAGAGAGAGGAAGAATTCTGTCCGCTGTGCCAGGAGTACAGTAGTTCAGCAGTTTGCTTGGTGCTAATGGAGCGACTGTTAGAGCGAGGAACAGTCCGTTCTGCCAGGAAAGTGGTCAGCTCCCTTCCATTCCACGCGGTTGTTGCTGTGATCCCGTCCCTAACTAATACAATCATCCATGGAGCTCACACTCTGCTGGGGGTGAGGGCTGTGCTGGGAGATGGCCCTCTGGGGTGCCCGGTTGCTGCTTGGCAGGATAGCCGGGCAGCCATCCCGAGTCCCAGGTCACAGTCCTAGACCGGCCACAGGGGCGGAGCTGTGAGCGGTAATAACTGCCGCAGTGGATCTCAGCTGAGTTAGAGACCAGCGCTGCTGCGATCCTGCCCCTAACTAAAACAGACATCCATGGAGCTCACACTCTGGGGGGTGGTGGTGAGAGCTGTGCTGGGTGGTGGACCCCTGGGGCACCCAGAGGAGCAGATTACTTGATGGGTTACCCTGGAAGCCATTCGAAGTCCCAGGACACAGTTCCCCCTGGCTTTTTTGGAACAGCCTTTAATAACTGCATCAAGGAAAAGGCGGGGGCTTCAGTTTGATTCAGGAAGAGAGGACCTAGAACAGGCCCAGACTCCACCCTTTGTAGGAGGTCTTCAGTTTGTGGAATAAAGGGGAGTGGTTTCCTGCCCTGCCCACTCCCCTCAGCCAGAAGAATCACATGGCAAGTTGAACACTGGAATTCTACTGACACAGGAGTCAGTGCATTCATCTCCCCAGCAGAGGGAGAATAGAAATCATCCATAGTCCCTGCTCATTAACTCTTCTGGCTTCAGCTCCTCTGGGAAGCTGGCAAACACCAGTGCTTTCCAGAACCAGTCCTCTTCAGTGGAGGCCCCTCCTGGAGGTCCTAGGAGTCTAAGGATACCCCAGTCCTTTTTGTGGGATCTCATGGCAGCAGACTGAGAGACATTCATATTGCAATCCAGAAGGACAGTGATCATCTCCTATCAGATCCCAGAGATGCCCTTATTGCCTATAGATCCAAGTTTTCATTAAGAATTTTTTATTTTCTTTTACTTTTTTATTTTTTATATAGTTTTTTTCTTTTTCCCCTTCTTGCTTTATGGTTAATACTAAATTTGGTGTTGGTGGATGTAAATATTTATCTGTGTGTATGTAATGGTGATTGGCTACTACTTTCTCTAAGTCTTCTTGAATCCTACTTCTATCCATATAACATTGGGTTCCAACCAGGAAAACATTTCATGATAGCAAGATAGACTCAGCCTCTGGAGAGCGAAGATAACCACTCCCCATACTAACCTCTTCCTCCACTATACTCTGGTAATCCCTAAATATAAGCATTTTTCTCTCATCCTCACCCAAAGTCTTTACCCTTCCTGCATCCCATTTCTATGTTTTCCTTAGTCCTAATAGGATAAACTACTCCCCCCTAATCCCTTGTTCCTCTTTACTCTTAGGCAAAAGTGAATTTTTTACCTCCTCAATTCATCTCCTTGACTTCCTAGTCATCCCTTCTCCCCACTTTCAGAGAGACCCTACTATCTGAAGAAATAGACATGCTTCAAAACGGGCACTGCCTTGCTATCATAATATACTGTGAGATCTCTCTCAAAGAAACCCATCACAATGAAGCAAAGCCATAAGAAGCTCCAATTACTCCACCAAGAGCAACTTACTTGAAGTCCAAGACATGCTCTCAGACTCAGAAATGAGGAAAAGGGAAATAACTCCCCTCCTCAACCACACAGTTCTGCACCAAAGGATCCTACAGCTGGAGCCCTAGATGAAAACCAAAGGCACTGTCAGCATTATGATGAGTAATGCAATCAAAGAGTTGAGAGATGAAATAAGGAAAGAGATCAGACAGCAATTTCAGGAGATGAGAGACAACTTCTACAGGGAAATAAGGGAACAGTTCCATGAAATGAAAGATCAGCTATACAAAGATATAGACATCCTGAAAAGAGATGTAGCACAGCTATCAGTATGGAAAAGTATGGTTAACCAAATCAAATCTTCTCTGGAAGACACCAACACCAAAGCTTACTCTACTGAAAATAGAACTTCAGCTCTTGAAGAACAAGTATCAGATAATGAGGATAGGCTAAACAATGTAGAATTCAAAGAAGATAAGCAACATAAACAGCTTATATTACACAATCAGAACTTCCAAGCAATATTTGATGAGATGAGGCATAATAATCTGAGAATCATTGGCCTGGAGGAAAATTCTGAACAGTAAACAAGAGGCTTAAAGAACCTTTTAAGCGAAATCATAAGTGAGAACTTCCCTCATTTTACTATCGATCCAGAATACCACATCCAAGATGCTTATAGAACTCCAAATAGACCTAATCAATTGAGAAACTCACCAAGACATATCAGATACAAAATGAATAACAGAGAAATTAAGGAGAGAATTCTACAAGCTGCTAGAGGAAAACTCCAAATCACATTCAGAGGCAAACCAATTTGGACCACTATGGATTTTTCAGAGCAAACAATGAAGAACAAAAGAGCTTGGAACAATATCTTACAAGTGTTGAAAAATAGATTCTTCCACCAAAAGATAATATATCTGGCAAAACTCAGCTTCAAATGTGAAGGGGAAATTAAATACTTCAACGATAAACTCAAGCTAGCAAAATACATGAACACAAATCCTGCTCTACAGAACATTCTCAAAGATGTTCTTCATTCAGAAAAAAAAATGCCAATGATATCCTAAATCCTTAAACAAGGGCGAGTCAATAATCATATTATACAAAAGCTGACTTTCAAGATGACTCAAAACTCTGTAATCGATAGAAAGACTGTGAAGCAGCCTCCCATATCTATTCTAACCTTAAATGTGATTGGTCTCAATGCCCCAATTAAAAGAAACAGACTAACCCACTGGATCAAAAAATAAAAAATCCAACAATATGTTGCCTGCAAGATACACACTTGACACTCAAAAATAGACACAGGCAAAATGTCTACCAGGCCTGTGGCCCAAAAAAGCAAGCTGGTGTAGCAATTCTAATTCCTGATAAAATCAATTTCCAACTAAGACTAGTCAGAAAGGACAAAGAAGGTCACTATATCATACTAAAAGGGACAGTCCATCAAGAAGATATAACGATAATTAACATTTATGTTCCCAATTACAACCCCCCCAAATTTATGGAAAAAATACTTAAGGACATTAATCCCCTCATTGACCTCAAAACAATAATTCTGGGGGACTTCAACACACCACTAGCAACTCTAGACAGATCAGCAAAGCAAAAAATCAATAAAGACATCTCCAATTTGAACAACTCCATTAATCAATTGGCTTAACAGACATCTACAGAATATTCCATCCTAAGAATGTTGAATTTACCTTCTTCTCAGAGGCTCATGGATCCTTCTCTAAAATAGACCACATCCTGCTTCAATAGGATACTCTTAAGAAATATAAAATAGTGGATATAATCCCATGTATTCTGTCAGATCTTAATGCTATGATCTTAGCAATCAACAACAAGAGAAACAACAGAAACTATTCAAATACTTGGAAATTGAATAATTACCTCTTAAAGGAAGAATGGGTAAAAGAGGAAATGAGAACAGAGATTAAGAAGTTTTTGGAATTGAACGAGAAAAAGGAAACAACAGACCGAAACCTCTGGGACAGTATGAAGGCTTTCTTAAGAGGTAAATTTATAGCAGGGAGTGCATACATCCAAAATCTAGAAAGATATCAGATAAATAGCCTTATGCTTCAACTCAAACGACTACAAAAGGAGGAGCAGTCCAACCCTAAATCTAACAGAAGACAGGAAATTACCAAAATCAGAGCTGAAATCAATGAAATTGAGAACAAAAAAACTATACAAACTATCAACAAATCTAAGAGTTGGTTCTTTGAAAGAGTCAACAAAATCAACAGACCCCTTGCCAACCTCACCAAAATGAAGAACGAATTGAAGCAAATCGACAAAATCAGAGACGAAAATGGGGATATCACCACAGATTCATCCAAGATCCAGAAGATTATTAGAACCTATTTGAAAACTTATACTCTGCCAAATTTGATAACCTGGAAGACATGGACAGGTTTTTGGACACACACGACATCCCCTCTTTAACACAGGAGGACATTGAATACCTAAATCAACCTATCACAGACAGTGAAATTGAAGCAGCAATCAAAATTCTCCCAAAAAAGAAAAGCCCAGGTCCGGATGGATATACGGCGGATTTCTACCAAGCCTACACAGAAGAACTAACACCGATCCTCTACAAGCTCTTCCAGGAAATTGATAGAGTGGGATCACTCCCAAACACTTTTTATGAAGCAAATATTACACTGATTTCAAAGCCCAACAAAGACATGTCAAGGAAAGAAAACTACAGACCAATTTCCCTGATGAACAGTGATACAAAAATCCTTAATAAAATTTTTGCTAATTGGAAACAAAAGCACATTAAAAAGATAATTCATTATGATCAACTGGGCTTCATTTCAGGAAAATAAGGCTGGTTCAACATAAGCAAATCAATGAATGTAGTTCACCACATAAACAGAATGAAAAACAAAAATCATATCATCATCTCAATTGATGCAGAGAAGGCATTTGATAAAATTCAACACCACTTTATGCTCAAAACTTTGGAAAAGATAGGGATCAAGGGACGATACATTAACTATGTCAGATCCATTTACAACAGACGCATAGCCAACATTATCCTCAATGAAGAAAAACTGAAAGCATTTCCACTGAATTCAGGTAAGAGACAAGGCTGTCCGCTCTCCCCACTCTTGATCAATGTAGTCCTTGAAACCCTTGCCAGAGCTATTAGGCAAGACAAGGAAATCAAAGGTATTCATGTAGGAAAAAAGGAAGTTAAGTTATTTCTATTTGCTGAGGACATGATTCTATACCTAGAAGAGCCATTAACATCGGCCAGAAAACTCCTAGAGCTTATAGGTGTTTTCAGCAAAGTAGCTGGCTACAAGACCAACTCCAGTAAATCACTAGCATTTCTTTACTCCAGCAACAAATCCACAGAAGAAGAAATCAGGAAATATCTCCCATTCACCATCATTTCCAAAAAAATGAAATACCTAGACATTAACCTTACAAAGAATGTTAATGACCTCTACAAAGAAAACTATCAAACACTAAAAAAAGAAATTACAGAAGACCTGAGTAGATGGAAAAACATTCCATGCTCATGGTTATTCAGAATCAATATAATAAAAATGGCAATTCCACCCAAAGCCCTATACAGATTCAATGCAATCCCCATCAAGATACCAATGGCATTCTTCACAGATATAGAAAAAGCAATTCTCAAGTTCATATGGAATAACAGGAGACCCAGACTAGCCAAAACATCACTCTACAGAAAGGAAGAAATAGGGGGTATCACAATCCCTGACCAGAAATTATACTACAGAGTCATAGTAGCAAAAACAGCATGGTATTGGTATCAAAACAAAACCAAAGATCTATGGAACTGAATAGAAGATCCTGAGACCCCATATATTTAACTTTTTGATATTTGATAAAAGGGGCAAAAGCATAGTGTGGAAGAAAGATAGCCTGTTCAACGAATGGTGTTGGACAAACTGGACAGCCATATGTAGACAACTGAAGCTGGATCCTTATCTTTCATCCTGCATAAAAATTAAATCAAAATGGATCAAAGACCTGGATATTAAGCCTACAAATTTAAACTTACTAGAAAAAGATGTAGGGTCAACATTACAGCATATAGGAGTCAGCAGCTACTTCCTTAGCAAAACTCCTATGGCTCAAGCAGTAAAGTCAAGAATAAATGAATGGGATGCAATTAAACTAAAAAGTTTCTGCACATCTAAAGATCTAGTCAAGAGCATCAAGAGAGAACCTACAGAATGGGAGAAGACTTTTGCCTGCTACACCTTGGACAGAGGGCTAATATCCAGAATTTACAGGGAACTAAAGAAACTAAAGTCCAAACTCACAAATAATCCAATCAATAAATGGGCTAAGGAACTTAAAAGAGACTTCTCTCCAGTGGATGTCCAGAAAGCCCATAAAAATATGAGAAAATGTTCTACATCATTAGCTATAAGGGAAATGCAAATCAAAACTTCAATGAGATACCACCCCACTCCTGTTAGAGTGGCAAAAATGAAAAATTCTAACAATAACCAGTGCTGGAGGGGCTTTGGGAAAAGAGGAACACTGTTACACTGCTGGTGGGACTGCAAACTGGTTCAGCCACTGTGGAAAGCAATGTGGAGAATCCTCAAAAATGTAAAGATGGAACCACCTTATGACCCAGCTATCCCACTCCTGGGTATTTTCCCAAAAGAGTTAGAATCAGCATATTATAGTGATGTGGCTTCCTCAATGTTTATAGCAGCTCAATTTACTATAGCTGGACTATGGAATCAACCCAGATGCCCCTCACTTGATGAGTGGATAAAAAAACTTTGGTACTTATATGCAATGGAATTCTACTTGGCCATTAGAGATGACAATATCATGGCTTTTGATATCAAATGGATGGAGATGGAAGGAATTATGCTCAGTGAAGTATCCCAATCCCAGAGACTCAAGGGCCGAATGGTATCTCTCATCTGTGGGAGCTAGAATACATGGGGAAGCAATATGTTAGACGGTTAAGCTAACAATAACTTCCAATTGTATGATTCTCAACGCAATAGGGGGATGACTCTCTAGGTTTCTAGGAGGTGTAGGGAAGGGGATGGGGAGGGGAGAGGATGTAGGAAGAACTCCTAGGAGACTGGAGAGTGGGAATATGGGGGAACCATCTCAGAAGCAGATGTCATTCCTCCACGAGATACCCATTTATCGCAGGAGTTCTTCTGGGGGAAACAGCAACAGGGGAAACCCAAGCTGGGCATCCATGATTTGGCATTAGCCCTGGATAACTAAGTGTATATACATTGGCTATTGATGGTTTGACAATGTTTCCCCCTTCATTGTATCTCTATATCCATCTAATATAAATAAATAAATAAATGAAACATATATTGTACATTGAAACCCCTAGTAGATATTGCCAATTAATTTTGAAGATCAAATTTCTATTTTAATAATCTCTCACTAAGAAGAATTAGATTTTTAAATTTTTTTGTTATTTATGTCAATTACATATGTAGAACCATATGGAAACAGGGATATGCAGTTAAATGGTATTTTGTGCTAATTATAATTAGTGTTATATTTTAATATACATGGCTTGGTCAAATCTGTATGTATATACATATGTATGAATGTAGGCACACACATACATGTATGAACATGCGTGTACATATGCATGTGTACTATATAGAGAAATTTTCTTTAACTTATTTTAGATAAGTTTTCATTTTCAGGGCAATATTTTGGACAGCTTCATTGTCTTAGGGTCTACTAGTCAGTGCTTCCAATAAGTTCTTTGGGGTTTTGATAGAGTCAAAAAACATTAGAATAAAAATGAATAAAGGTAATATAGCTAAGCTGTGTGTCTTGAGAACAGAGTAGCATGGCGGGTAAGTGTTCAGTAGGTGGGGAGCTTTTCCCAAGGAAGAATTGTGAAATAGGACAGAAATGAAGAAGGAGGTGGTCAAGAATCCATGAATTATTCTGTATTACTGGTCACACGATATCCTTTCCTTAATATTTTTGAAAATAATCATATGTACCTCATACATTTTAGGCATGGTTCTGTCCTGTCAGTAACAGTCACTCTTGCCTCTTCCTCCCTAAACTTGACTTTTGGCTAAAGCACCCTCAGGTTTTTCAGTTCACCTGTTCTCATTTTTCAGTGTCATCAAGGTGCGGCACTTAATGTGCACCTTGTGTGTGTTCCACAACAGTTACTAAGAAATTACACAAAAGAATTTTTAAATTTATTTTTATTAGTGCATTATAGTTTTACATAATGTTGGGAATAGTTGTCACATATTCTTAGATGCACACATTTCAGCAGTACAATTTGTTCAATATCTCCTACCCTACATCTTTCTACCTCCCTCCTCCCATCCCCTGATCCCTTGCCTTTCTTCTGGGCCCTATATAATTCCTAAAAAACCCAAATACAGTGACATAATTCTTATACCTATGAAGAAAATTTTTTATATATACGGCTATAGTATACACATTTATAACTGCTTGGAATGTACCTTGCTTTATCTCAGTTCCAACAATTCCCCTTCTCCTCCCTTCCTATCATCCCTTGTTATTCTTCAAAATATTTGATAATGGGATTAAACATTTACGTTTTTGTATAGGTATGCAGCATAGCTTGTTCAAATAGCTTATGAAGTATCTTGCAACTGCATCTGATAAATATCAGCATTTTGCAATTTTGTTCAATGGATCTAATACATGAGTTTGTTTATTTTACTCCCACGCCTGGATTTAGGTCCAGCTTCCACAAACGAGGGACACCATTTGGCCCTTGACTCTCTGTTTGACTCAGCATGAGTTCTTCCAATGCCATCCATTGACCTTCAATAGATGCAATATCATTGTTTCTAATAGCTGAGTAGAACTCCATTATATATATATACCACAGCTTTTGGTTCCATTCATCCAGTGAGGGGCATCAGGGTTGGTTCCGTAATTTAGCTATTGTAAATTGAGCTGCTACGAACATGGATTTTGCTGTGTTGCTGTAATGTGCTGATTCTAACTCCTTGGGAAAATACCCAGAAGAGGGATAGCTGGGTTGTATGGTGGATCCAACCCAGATTTTTTGAGGAGTCTCCACACTACTTTCCAGAGTAGCTGGACCAGTCTGCAATTCCACCAACAGTGTGCTAGTGTTCTTATCTCCCCACAACCCCTCCAGCATTTGTTTCTGTTTTTATTCTTCATCTTTGCCAGTCTGACTGGAGTGAGGTGAAATCTTAAGGTAGTTTTGATTTGCACTTCTCTGATTATGCAAAAGATCTCTATGCAGTGGTGGAACAATAGGAATTAAAATCTCTTTCCGGACACTCTGCAAGTTAGGAACTCTGCCCAGAAGGGAGACCTGAGAATTGGAAGTATGGCCTTACAGATTTGCACTTTTCATTTCAGTGTCTAATGAAGTATAGGAGCAAAAGCAATGACTTGGAAATCAGGATTTCTGAGTAACGGAAGTGGATGTTACCATTATGTGGTATAGGACAAGTCTGCAATTTTTTTTTAACCTCACTTTCCTGATCTATAAAATAACAGGGTTTAGTTTTATGGTCATAGACCTATTCATTACAAAATTAATTCTTTTATTTCAGAAAGAATTTCTCAGGCCATTGACCATTTGTTACCTATTCATTTGATGGATCAGGAACTTACTAAAACTCATTTATAAAATGTGAATTAATAGATTTGGACAGGACTCCCCAAGGTTATCTGTTGAATTTATTTTCAGGAATCTTGGAATCAACAAGAAATATAACTACTGAAAATTTAAGACTCATTAGTAGACATGTATATTTTTAAATACCACAAATAAAATTATGTAATCATGTATTATTGTCACTCAATATTATTAGTATGTTTCAGTATCTATCAGAAACAATACTTCCTGCAGTCATTTCAATTCACTTGTTTTAAATTTCTCAAAATATACATAGAACTGCTTGTTGAAGTAATGATTATTTCATAGAGAATTTTAGGTAACAACTATTTGTTCTTGTTGATACACTTCATGAATTCATACCTCTGGCTTTCTCTTCCTTAGAATAACCTTTTCTTTCATTCTACTTTCCAATTTAAAGGATATTCAGTGAAGCTAAATGATCTAAAATGAACGTTCCGTGTAATTGTTACTCAGCGTATTTCACTGTATCATGGGGCATAAAACAGAAATATGATCTTTTTAATCTTGATTCTATTTTGTACATGTTCCATAACTTACACCATCAATACAACCAAAGCAGCTGAAAGTTAGAAAACTGTGGGACTTGTCTTCAAATCCCTTTGCACTTAGGCAGTGGGTGTGAAAACAGAAATGCAAGAAACAGAACATGTGTGATATATGAATCAAAGTGTAGAGGCTATTCGGTGTGAAACAATGTGATCCTTGTAGCTCCTGCTAATGCATCATTCGGCAAACGTCTGAAGAGGACAGAGATTTCAATGGCAAAAACAGTCTCCTGGAAATAGACCCTACATTCAGTCCCTTGCCTGAAACTTTACCGGATGAAAAAACAAAGGCATATCTTTCTCTTGTGAACTTAAAATAGGTGTCTGAGGTTGGATACGTAGCAAATACATGGAAATAAATTTGTTCACATCATTACGGTTTTTCTGCAAAGCTAGTTTCTCTCCACCTCAGTTAAAATTCTCAACCATCCAAGGTGTCACATATAGCACATGGAAGCAGAAATAAATGTGGCTTGAGGCATATTTTCTAATGGTTGTAACATAACTGACTTTGCTAACCTTAGGATCAAAAACGTGATTGAACAATTAGGTAGCATTCATCCATCCCAAACATCTGAATCTCGGTTCCTGAGAAACTTTTAAATTCAGGACTTTGTGAAGGTGATATGCATAATTAATGAGAACGGTATCAATTATACAGATTTCTATTCAGCCCATCCAAATAATATTGCATGATAATTTTCAGCGGAAATACTGTAGCTCTCAAGTCATTCTTTCCATGAACTAGTGAAAGTAGGGAAGGGTAAGACAGCATATGAGTAAGAGAATTATACAGATCTGGCCTTACACAGCTATCTGGTATTTTTCTGTGTGTTCCCCGCTTTTCTCATATTATGTACTTATGTGCCTACTTTTTTCTTTGTTTCAGTGGCCTAGTTTCTTTTTTTTTTTTTTTGCAGAATATTCTGTCTCTACTACTATAATTGTCTCTGAGATCTCTAAATATGGATTAGTACCATTATTGTGAAGGTTTTACTATTTTTCCCCCCCAGTAAGTGCTGCAGAGTACTATGAGTGGCTTATCTGCAGCAATGACTTCCCTCCCTGTGTTTAGTACTTGGGACAATTTCCTAATCAGAGCATCTGCAGCCTCCTTCAGCTCTTCAGTAAGGGAAAAGGGTCAGGGTTCAGAATGTTCTGCCCTTCATGATGAGTTTCAAAGTTGAAAAACATCCTGCTTGGATGGTCCTCTTGGCATGAATATAAAATTCAGTTAAATGAGCCCTAACTCTCCAGCTTCCCACATCTTAAGCCCCACCTAGAGAATTTCAGACATGCCACCACGTAAAGGTCTCCCTACTTTGGTCCCCCACAGTTACAACCTTCCTTCCCCAGAGCCAGGTCTTTGAATCACTGAGTCCAGACCTGTTTACATCCTTTTTGCAGTTGCTTCACTTTCTGTTTCTGTGGAAGTTCAGCCTATGTTTTCTTTTCAATCTGTTGCCTCTTCTTTCATGGAGTCTTTTCAGTTTCCCCTACCTTGCTCTCTGAGTCCCCAGGCTGTTGGCATGAAAGGGGAGAATATTTGAAAATAGTCATCATTGTTTTCAAACTTCAATAATTTGTATTTTAATAAGATATACCAACTTGTAAGTATTACTGAAATACTACAGGATGCATCATGAAGATAAAGTTTTAAGCACTCCATCTAGAACACATTAGCTAATGAGATAAACTAATATTAGTTTTCATCTATTCAGTGAGGGATTTTTTGAGAATCAATTTGGTGTAATACATGAACTATTCTTTGTAAACTGTTTTGACATTATAATTTGCACTTGTCATTAGAATTACCTATAGTAACAAAGTGCATTGTGCTTCTCACTCTGACCAGGTCTAATCCCGGATTCTTTTTCATAGAGTAAGATTCTTTTCTATTAGGGTTTTCAATGGAAAAGTTTTAAAATACCAAAGGTGGTATGACATTTAATATGATATATATGTGTATCTGTAAGTATCTATATGTACATATATAAAGAAAGCATGATATGCTCATATGAACATGAGAAAAGTCCTTAGCCAATTAAAGCCTGAAGCCAGGCTTTTGACCTCAGCCCAGCTTTACCTCTGAGTAACTGTGCAATTTGGAGTATATGTGTTTTTATAAGCTTTCACAAATTATTTTTAGAATAATATTATGTACAACAAGAGCAAAAAAAATTAAGTATTTCTCATACCATCTTAAGAAAAGAAATTTATACTAACTGATGGCTAATCTTACACACTCTAAAATAAGATATGATTCTAACATGGCAAAACATTAATTTCAACAGTCTGATGTCAAGGAGGTTTTAAATATAATTGGATAGTGAAAAGACTTAGAAAATAAGTTATAATTATTTTATATTAATATATTTAATTAAAAACATGCTAAACTAAGAATAGATTTTTAAAGAATTAATTGTTCCAGTTATTTTGATTATCTTTCTGTAAGTTTGGTTTTATTATAAAAGCCTCAAGCCTTTGATAAAATTTGTGCTTCATTATTATAACATAGGATCACATATTATTGATATATTATAAATCATAAAACTAACATTTTTATAGATGAAAACATTAAAGTATAAGAGTTGTTATTAATATAACATTATAGTAATTAAGGTAGTATAGTATCTAAAATATATAGATATATTTTAAATGCAACATTTTTCATTGTGGTTGGTCTACCATTATAATGAGCTACATATATATCAGTATTATCCACTTGACTTGAGTTCTTTGAGGATACAAATTTTATGTTTATGTTTAGTTCAGTATTCTGCACATAGATTTTCTCTGCATTTGTGTTCCTTAAAATACATTACTTTTTTAAGATACATTCCTTAGCATATAACTTTCTTGAAGTATTAATGATCCCCACTCCCCAAAAACGTGCTTTGTATCAAATATATTTTTAAAAGCCTAAGTTTAGGAGGTTTCTTTTTGGTAGGACTTCTCAAGTCCTTTGATTAGCTTATGTGTGTTGTGAACTCCTGCATGGTAGTTACAGTATAAAGGGTTACATTAATTTATTCTTGAATTCTTTCATTCATTCAGTAATTTATTTTTTAGTGTCTTCCAACAATGTTCCCATTTTCTCAGACTTAAGGAGTGAACAGGAGGCAGAGTTTTCTCCCTGGTGTTCTCCTTTGACATAGAATTCTTTCTCAAGGAATGTCTCCTAGGAATATCTACTACTCTGCCTTTAATATTTTAAAAGTGAACATTACATATATTATGATACATATTTCTTCATTCCTCTGCTTCTGTTTTCACAGCTGTTTATAGATACACAGATGTCCAACTATTACTATAAAGGCTAACACCATGTACTTTTTCCATACCCATATGCTAATTATTATGAATTTAATAAAAATTAAGTTTGTGAAATAATGGCAAGTCAAAATTGTCCAATGCTACCCATCTCTGATATTAATTTCATCATAATTTTATTCTACATTATTTATCATTTTATTTTTGAACTTCAACTCATAAGATTATTTCCTTGGATGTATATTTTCTTTTAAGTTTCCAGTCATTGCAGAATTACAGGAATGCTAGAAAATTAAGGGTTTGATTATTTTGGTGCCTGATCATGTTAGGAAATAATTTTGTGTTCCAAAACCAAGCTTGGCCAAGAATAGAGACAAATTGCATGGCTTATTTGGAATCCTGAAATTCCCACAATGAGATTGTTGCTAGAAAATGATGGAGAATCCAAAGTAGAGGCACTGGACCAAGAAGATACTTCATCACCAGAGAGAGAAACAGGCTCCAAACAGTGGCGGTCCATGGAGAGTTGTTGATGGCCATTGTGTCAAAGTTCTCATTCCTGTCTTCTCTGACAGGGAGCTGGCATGTATCACAGCTGTGTCAGGAAATGTGTTTTTAACATTTGAGAGGTGAGAAGAGAGTCAGCAAGGAGTCTTGGGGACCTTTTAAATGATTATACAACTTAAGCCAGATACTTATTCTGTAGAAATAGTCGTATTGGGTTGTAAGTATGAAAATCTGGCTCCACTCCTTTATATTCTCTGAAGAGGTTAAAATTTCATCTTATTTTATCCAACACCAATAATGTGCTTCACCTGCATTTTGCACTGTGCTATAGATAAAATTGAGTGGAATTTAAAAAACTGGGACTTTATGCTCTGATACATTCATTAACAATTAGAAAGCCCTTGTAATTACTAATTTGTAATTATTTTTGCTCTCAATGGCAGTATTTGACCAGTCCAAATTCCAAACTGTGTTTTTTATCCCTTTTTTTCTATAATCAAGTGTTGTGGAATAAACAAGAACCAAGTTGTAATATTGTTGAGGTTGAATGTTATTTAAAACTTAGTTTTAAAGTACTTCAAACATGAAAACTGCTTGCAAATTAGACTAGACATTTGTTTTGCGCAGTAATTTCTGTGTCTTTCTCAGAGAGGGGTTAGGGGTTAGTAAGATAATCCCTCACACCCCCTTCTCCTGCTGTGGTCAGGATATAAACAAGCAGGATGCTCTGCTTCAGTGAGGGCATTTTGTCCACTCGGCTGCTGCCTGCTCTGCCCCTTTTGGGTCTCTGCAATCAGTGCCCACAATTTTAGTTGGTTAGAACAGGCTGTCAAGCTCTTCCTCCCAATGCACGAAGGCAATATGCAATACAGGATTTTATAAATGTGACAAAAGACTGGGTGTGATGAAGTGAATTCATATGATGAAGTTTTCTGAACAGTCAAATTCCAGTCTTCAGTTAAGAATAGAACAGCAAGCTGCCTGGTGTTTGCTACCCGCTCACCTACTGGGATACTGGTGCAGCATGTGGTGGCACAGGCCCCCTCTGATCACCATCCTGGTTTTGGCTCTTCACATCCACGATGGGTGCAGGTCCGCTCATCTCAAAGCCACACCCTACCTATCAGTGCCTTGAACAGGAGCCTATATTCTCACTGTGTGCAACTGCTCAAATGCCATCTGTGAAACATCCAGCTGTTGTGCCTGTATTTCTACTGGCTCCAGTTATTTCTCTTCCTATTTACTATGGCACAAATAAGTAAAAATTTTGGAAAACAGCCGTTTTTACAATGTGAATGATTCCGCTAACAGTCAAAATTCCGCTGCTGCAAAAGGTCTTCTTTTCCCACCAGGGGTTAGTAGAATTTTCTTGGCCTCTCTTAATTTAGGCAAATAAAAGATAAACTTTTAATTTGGGCTGGGGTTACATCTCATTGGTGTTAGTGCACGTTTAGATATTTGGTCTCTGGTTTGATCCAAACACCTTTCCCCTACACCTCCACAAAAGAGTTAATTTGCATATACTTGGAAGACAATATATATTTTTAAACTAATAACAAACTTTTGTTTTTCAGAATGTTTCTGCTCCTGCTTCCATATCCACCGAACTGTAGTAGAGGGAATTATAATTGTTTCACTTTCCTACTAGATGGCACTTTTGCTAAGGATACAGGATGTTATCAGTCAGGAAACTGGTCTTTCCAATCTGCCTCAGAGTTTCCCAAGTTATTTTTTACCTGAAGGGGTGGTAGTGGAATAAAATATCAGCTGCTTTTTTGAACCCTAGTGATAATATATTTTCTCCTGAAATAGTCTTGTTTGTCATAGAAGAGTTCTGGGAAGCAATTAATGTTACCCCTATGAAACTTTAAGGATAAGACTGTAAAATGATAAGAAATTTTTAGCTGATATATTTTTTTCCTACATCATACTTCCAAGTACTAACTTAGTCATTTTTCTTTAGAGAAACTTTCTCTCTGAGGCTTTTAAGATGTGGCTTAAAGTTTCAGAAGCGGTGTCTTTTGAGGTTCAGAAGCGGTGGCAGGAGGAGTGTGTGTCTGTTTTGGGTCATGAGCTCTGTCCATTAGAACAGAAGGTAATATTTCAAGTGGGTACAAGAGATAAAGGAACAATGGCACCAGTGAGCTGATGTGAAGGTTTTGAGTCAGTGGCAACTTGAAAGGTTTATTGGTGACACAGCTAATGCAACCCTGGATTTGAAGTCTGAAGATCTAAGGATGGCTACCAGCTTGATCTTCGTATAGTCACTTAAATTTTCCGTCCTCTTCCATAAAAAGAGGATAAAATTACACAACCAAGAAGGGCCTAAGGAATGGCTAATTATGTGGGGATAATTAACAGATTCCAAGAAAATGTGTTTTATATACCACCTTTTCTTTATAGAATTTTTAAAAATGTTGATCTTTTCCTTATTCTCCAAAGTTCTGGATTGTGTTCTGTGGGAGCCCATCAATTATGATCCTACCTCTTAAAAAAAAGTTTCGAAATGAATATTATGAGGTGACAAGGTAATGAAAGCAGATAAAGTCTGCTTCTGATCAAGAATATATATATTTTGATTTTACCTTTGGTTTTGATTAGAGTTTAATAATGTCCTTTAAAATTACACATGGAGTAATAAATAATGGATATTTTCGTGGCATTTTATTGTTTTGCAAATGCTGGCACATGTTATCTCTCTTAAACATCACAACAATTTTATGTGGAGTTGCCTGAGGAATTTGGATTTCAGAGCCATTAAGTGGCTTGCCCTAGGACACACAGCTGGCAAGAGGTGAAATCAAACTAGAGACTTTCCAGCTTCAAGTTCAGTGCTCTTTCTAATGTTCACCACAATCTCATCAGAGACAAAAAGAAATTTTCTCACATTTATACCTGATGAACATCATGATCAATGTGAATTATACTATGCCAAAACCTACATGTGAAATGAATAATACAATTAATGATTTGATTCCCCAGTCAATCCTTACCCTCCATTCCTAAACCCCAGTCTTTCATATTTATCTTTAGTAAGCAAACACTCTTTTTAAGTTAGTTGAGCACTCTTTGTATTACATGTCCTCATGCATTATGAAAATTGAATTTGTGTGATTTTAAAACTGAATCTAGATTTGGTACTTTTTATGTGATGTTCTCATATATCACAAAACAAATTCTCAGATATATTTTGGCAAAGAAACGCAGGAATGATTTGAATTATAATACAGCTGGCAAAACTGTAGGCATCATTGGCAATTAAGTCCAATTTGACATGTTTATCATTTAGTGCAAACAATGTTATCTGATCCAGTTTCCTCAGTTCTTGATATTTTATAATGCTTCACCTCCTCAAACTATTTGCTGGCATTGATTATTAAATATTTAACTCTTTAAATTGGGGGAAATCTTCATAGCTATCTTATTCGTTTCAAACATTTACTTATACATTTACCACGTGTCTTATTTCTATGAATTCTGAGACTACAAAGAAGTGAAATGACCCCATGGAATTATGTTTGCTCAGTGTTTGATGCATACTCTCTTTTTCTTATCTGATTTTAGCCTTTTAAATTGTAAAAGTGCCATGATAACAACGTTAAATGAGTTATGAGAAAACACATAAATTTCTGCCCTGCTGCCCTTCATTCGACAGATTTTTCCTTCCTGGTTTGACCTTATGGCTTCATTATACTTCACACAGCTCTGAGAGAACAGGCAGGTCCTGCTCAGCCCCTTGCCAGCTGCCGGTTACAGTGTGTTCTAATAGGCTATTCACTTGGGGGTCTCTTCTACATGAAAAACTCTTGTTTAAAAAAAAAAACTAGGTGGTGGTTGTGGGGCTTTATTTTGCTAGTATTTTTACCTGCAGATTGTAGAACGGCATCTGGCACGTACAAGCTACTGAGTTTGGTGGTTAAATGAATAGCAAACCAAGTGAAGTGAGATACCATCTCTATTCTGCCATCTCTGCCTGTTTACCCTGAGCATGATGCTCAGTCTCTATGTATAATATGAATGTGATAAGAACAGTATCTTAGAAACTATTGCCAGAGTTAATAAGGTCATGCTTTGAAAGCTTTAAACTGTGATGTACTCTTCAAAAGATGCTAATGTACCCCTTGGGTACCCCATGGTTCCATGTTTCCCCCTACTTAAACCCCAAGTTAATTGGACTTCTTATGGAAATTGGAGGATCCCCTCTGATTAGATTCCCCTGTACTACCTCCTTCCCGTCTCCTTGATATCCTTCCTATTCCCTTCCCCCCACACTGCCCCCTCCTTATATCTCCCAGCATCCTAAGCAAGTTTCCCCATGATTGTGTAAAAATTCATATATGTTGAGGTAATTGTTAGGTTAGCCATCTATCATACTGTTTCCGCTTGTATTCTAGCTTCCACAAATGAGAAAAATCTTTCGGCCCTTGAGTCTCTGAGTTTGGGATAGTTCACTTAGCATAAATTTTTCCATCATCCATTCGGCTGCAAATGCCATAATATAGTTTTCTCTAATAGCTGAGTAGAATTCCATTGTATATATGTACCAAAAATTTTTAATCCAGTCATCAAGTGAGGGGCATCTGGGTTGGTTCCATAATTTTGCTATAGCAAATTGAGCGGCTGTAAACATTGATGAAGCTGTATCTCTATAGTAAGCCAATTCTAGCTCTTTGGGGAAGATACCCAGGAGTGGGATAACTGGGTCAAAAGGTGGTTCCAGCCCTAATTTTTTGAGGAGTCTTCACACTGCTTTCCAGAGTGGCTGTACCAGTTTGCAGTCCCACCAGCAATGTAACAGTGTTCCTCTTTTTCCACGGCCCCTCCAGCACCTGTCATTGTTTGTAGTCTTCATTTTTGCCACTCAGACTGGAGTAAGGTGAAATCTCAATGAAGTTTTGATTTGCATTTCTCTGAATGCTAATGATGTAGAGCATTTTCTCATATGTTTATGGGCTTTTTGAATTTCATCCATTGAGAAGTTTTTTATTAGTTCCGTACTCCATTTATTAATTGGATTATTTGTGATTTTGGTGTTTAGTTGTTTGAGTTCTTTGTATATTCTGGATATTAGCCCTCTGTCCGAGGTGTAGCAGGCAAAAAAAAAAAAAAATGGAATGCTTCATGAATTTGTGTGTTATCCTTTCACAGTGGCAGTGCTAATTTACTAATTGTCCTTTTTTAGTATATGTGCTACCGAAGTGAGCACGACAGATACTTCTTAAGAAGCAAGATGTTAAAATGAATTCATTTGTTAAAAAAGAAAGTAAGTTTTCCCCTATAATGGAGGACTGTGAGAAAAAATAATTTTATTTTTAAAGAATTCTATTATTTTAATATTTAAAGCTAGATTTATTCGACTGCTCCACATTTATATATATATACGTATATATAATAATACAATGTATCCATTATATACATGTGAGTGTATGTAATAATAATATATATATGTATTATTATATATAATAATACATATATATATATTATACTTCTGAAAAGGAGATGGAGGTCAAAAGACTAGTAAGAAATAATTATAAAGTATTGCACACTTTCAGTTTAAGAATCCAAGAAATCAATTCTTTTCTTTTTCATGGTATTTTCACATGAACTACTTAGGTGAATGTTTTCTATTTTCTATTAAAATTTGGGGAAGATAAGCACAGATGTTAAACTCGCCAATTTTTACCACCATAAAGGGATTCTGGGTTTCAGCAATTGAGGTGCAGAGAGTAGAGGCTACTTTAAAGGAGAGAAGCCGGCACCTATGCAATCTCACAGACAAATCTGGAGGTTCCTAGGCGACTCACTGTGTCTGCCCTTCATGTTTCTCCAATTAAAAGCTATCATGGTTATCTCCAACTACTCTATTTTTTTTTTGGTCTTTTTAAAAATTTTTTTTAGAGACAGAAGGACAGTGTGAGAGAGATAGAGAATTAATTTTTATTAAGTTTTTCACATGGCCTTCGTTGCTCTGATGCTTAGTTTTGTACGTGGGTGCTGTGTTAGAACCCATGTACCTGTGCATGCTGGGTAAGCATCATAACTGCCGAGCCACCACTCCAGGCCCTATTTTCCTTGCTTTTAGATGTATCCAAGATCATTAATCCTGTGGTCTCCCTGCTGTCTTTCTAATCCATCTCCTTTATTCTATCATAACTTTTCTACTTAATTTCTTCCTTAGCTCAATGCAACTGACTTTCCCTTTCATAGTCTTTCCTCGCTTGAATCCATTTTCCTGTTATCCTTTAAAATTGCCATTGAGTTGCTTACAGATAAGTTTTTTTGTTACCTACCAGAGTCCAGATTCCTTGGGATGACATTCAAAGCCGTTTGAAAAAGGGCCTCAAGCTCAGTTTTCTAGTTCTCTCTTCTAGCACACTTCCTGCATGGGTGACCAAAATGTGTTTAACACTAACCCAAAACAGAACTGCTCTGCAGAACTGCTCCAGGAAAAACGGGTCTCATCCTATGTGTTTCAACTGTGCTTTGTTAATGCATCTACTATAGCACTTATCCCAGTAAATTCTACATATTATCCTAGGAACCTAACCCCACAACAAGAGCCCTTACAGAGGTTGGCAAGGCTAGTGCAAGCATTTAATATATATTTTTTAAAAAACAGAGTAGCAATCTCAGTTTGAACTTTAAAAGAAAATAAAATTCTAAGCAGTACTGAGATCTATCACCTATCCATCTATTATTTTATCTCTATATCAGTTTCTTCCAAAAAAATAGGTCAGAATAAATGATAGAGAGGAGTATTTGAAATCTTTCCTTCTCCCTTTCTTTAAATATACGTACTATAATAAAGCAACCAACTCTATAGATACACCTATGTCCCAAACCCAAAGTCATCGCATTTATAAGAAGTCTGTTATTTATACCATAAGTCTTTCACCTTAGCATTATTTTCTGGAATAATCAGTTGGGACTAGGACTCTTAAATTCATGTAACTATGTACATACAAGCAGGGTCAGATGTTTGAAAGTTCCACTGAGTTCTTTTAAAAATACTATGTTACTTGTAATGGACTTAGATTAAAGATGCATAAGTAGGAAGAAATGTCCTTATTATTATGATAATATTAAAGTTAAACAGCAAAATTGGGAATCAAACCATTGGTTCCTTATATTTTGGTCATTTTCTGGCTCCTTTGGGGTGTAAATAAGAAATTATTTTTATGTAATTTGAAATGTTCTCTACAAGCTCAATAGGGGAGACTTTTCCCCCCTAATATTTGATTAGAAAAAGAGACCAAACTGGTAAATTTAGGATTGCTTTGTAGAAAGTCTCTGTAAATGACACTAATGAATCTTGATTCAATAAACTTGAACGAATATGTATTTTGTTCAATGATCTAAGTACTTTGAAGTCAGATGTGCTTTCTAAATACCCCCATAAATGTAAATTCTTAATTATGATCATTTTCGGGCATTTATCTGTCTCCTGGTGGTTGTTGCTACTTTGGCCCTTTTTATATGTTTTGGACAGAGAAGGAAACACAATGCTTGCGTTCCTGTGGTTGCTATAGTAATGAGAAAAAACTGCAGCTGCGATTGTAGAATTGCAGGGAAGACTGAGGTCATTTCAGCCCTGGAGACTTAGTAAATATTAATTGTGAAGAGGAAAGCTCTTGTTCCCATTCTTTAATAGCTTTTTTTAATAAGGGCCAGAAGTCATTATATTAAGATAAATTGTGACTCAGTATTACTGCCCCTTAACTGCATTCCAAAGGTTGAAATGTTAGCTAAAATCCTAATCAGTAGGGTTTTGCATTCAATCTAATGAATTCTCTGGCTACAGCAGATATTCTTAAATGCAGAAAACATTGCTATGGTTTGATTAAAAAAACAGTTGTGCATTTTCTTATAGAGAAATAACTACAGTTTTCTCTCAGGTGATTCTTGATTAAATATCTTACTGAATAAATATTCCATTTTACACTGCTTATTTGGACAGCTACATAGGACATGCAGATCTGCCTCCGAGCAAAATCCTTTTTGCATTGCATAGAACCCAGACACAGTGACAGTCCAGGGTAACCAAGACAAACTTGTAGTTAATGTTCCATATATATTGTTATTATTTTTTGTCAAAGAAGTTATATCATTATTACTTTTGTTTCAGGCACAGTGCTCTGATTGGTGACCAGGATCCAGAAAGTTGAAGGTGAAAGTCAACTCTCCTAAAGATAACAAATGCCAGTTGAACAAGCAGGAATACCCAATGGTTGCAAGAAGCCAGGGAGATAAGGTGGGTTTTCATCAGCACATAATTATTGAATGTTCACCATGTAGTGTGGCACTGTGTTAGGAATTATGGGTGCAAAGAGTCACAAAATAATCCTCTTCCTTGCTCAAAAAGGCCTCATATATATGTGCATATATGTCTACGTGAGTATATATTGTATGTTAAAAATATTATATGTACTATATTTTGGAAAATATATACTACATTATATACTATGGTATATATTTTATTGTACTTTGAGAAGCACTGTGATCCAGGCATGTAGAGAGTGCTATGTAAGCACACAGGAGAGAAAACACTTTATAGAAGCAGCATTGAAGGCTTGAGCCAGGTTGAACCTCAACCCTGTCATTTCCTTTCTGTATATTTCTTTACTGTGCAACATTGGTTATGTTATTTAATGTTTTATTTTATTACCTAGTTTACAGGGGGTTAAGAAGATCATGTTTGCTAAAAGCTTTGGTGTCTGAATGGAGGGTGTATCCCACAAGAGTGACTCCTGTCATCATCTGTCTATCTACCTATCTATATTAGCATAGTTCCTGGCATACAACAAATGCTCTATACATGGGAGCTGTTATTGTAACGCCTATTGGGCCAGTAGGCCTTCTGCTGTCTGTTGATTATGTCCAGGACCTTCTGGTCTCAGGAAATGGTTCTGAAACAGAACTTAGAGGTCCTATAGCAAGCACCCCTTCTGAAACCAATGCATTGAATGCATAAACACTCTAATCTTATTGGGGTTGGTTTGGAGATTGACTAAACATTTTTTGTTAAACCTTGCTTTCACAATCCTGTAGCGTTGCTTGAATAAGCAGTAGTTCAATTAAATTGTAATTTTGCAATTAAGAGTGCATACAATTGAAACTTTCAGTTTGAATTACAAACTTTTATTATTGATGTCCAGAATATTTTTAAAAATATGACATGTCTCTTCCTGTTGACAAATATATAAACATATTGTTAAACCATATTGTACTCCTCTGAGTCCCTCCCAAAGAAAATTTATGACTATTACAAACATATTTTAATTGAGATTACCCCAAAGGTACCCTCCAAATTGGAGAAGCCATATCCATTATTCTTGTGTGTAATTCAGAAAAGACAAGTACATGTGTGTGCATATGGGTCATGGCACTATTTTATTTTATTAGCAGGACCATCAGACGGGAGAGTTGGAAGTAACTCTCGATAAAGAGTGGGCACCATTCTCCTACTGCCAGGAATGCGATATGCATTTGCATTCTTATGTAGCTTAGGCATTGTGGGTTTAAAACATGAAGTGATGTACAGTGGATTAAGGCTCTTTGGCCAATGATTTGAAGGTTCAATAGAGCTTAGTAAGGCTATCACTATTCAAAATTTAACACTTTGTCTTTCAAGTCTTGTAAAATGATTTAGTTTTAGCAGGTTCTAGAGGCATTTATGTCACACATAATTGATTCCATAAATTCAGTATATGTGAGTCTAATTTAAGGGTTAGAATGCAAATTAGCTTCCCTTGCAAAGAACTTCAATGACTCCTAATTGCTTATTGGGTAAATTCCAAATCTATCAGAATTCTTTGCTCCATGATCTAACCCAAGCTACTTTTCAACCTCATTATTACTTTCTTTCTAATTCATGACCTTCAACTGGAGGAAAAGCAATGCCATGTATGCCCTCAAACTCTCCAGCTTTTTCAGCAACAACTTTACAGTCCTTAGAATTTCATCTTCCTTCCTTTGAATTAAATCATTTCATTTTAGGTGAGCATCACCAAATATTGATAGCAGTTATTGGGTTTGATAACTAATAATTGACTTTTATTCACATCTCACATACATGGCCCACCAAACTACCTCCATCCTCATTAGCCACTTTATTATGCTATGTTTGTATTTTTCAGCAGGGAACTGTCAGCTGCTAATGTACACCTTTTCTTTTTAGAATCAATGATGATTTTGAAATTTTTCAGAAATTTAGAATCTTTTTTTACCATATTTTTAAAGAATGGGGTGTCATTTTATTGCAAAGACTCAAGATACTGCTCTATGGAAACAGTTTCAAATAAATTATGTTGTTCTAATAGTTCAACATCGAATTTTTTTAACATGCCTTTTTAAGTCAAGTTTTTTTTTTTATATACTGAGAAACTTTTGAGACTGTGAATTACCTTCTTACTGGAAAAGGTTAATACTTTATTCTTTTCTTTTTCCTCCCTCCTTTCTTTCCTTTCTTCCCTTTCTTCCCTCCCTCCTTTCTTCCCTCTCTCCCTCTTTCCTTCCTTCCTTCTTTTCTTTCTTTCTTTCTCTTTTAGCTGAATAATTCTTCCATGCTATATCTAGCAAGTCGCCAGTATCCTTAGTATGCTGGAGAATACAGAACTATTCAAATTAATCATATTTCTTCTGCAACCCAGAGACCAGCCTACATAATTAGTAACCAATTCAAATAGAAAGTTGTGGCTTTCTTGGTTGTTACCATGCTGGGACTCATTAGAATAAGCCTAAATAATTAATTAGTTAATTATTTACTAACCCATTTAAACATTCATTGAACATTTCTATACCATTGTCACTGTTCTATATGATAGCAACAGTGACAGAAACAGATTTCAATCACTCTTAAAAGCCATAAATTCAGGGCTAGAGAGGTGGCTCGGTGGTTACGATGCTTGCCTGTCATGCATGAGTACAGAAGTTCAAACCCCAGCACCACGTACACAACGAAGCCTCAGAGTAATGAAGGCCACATGAAAAACTAAATAAAAATTGTTTCTCTCTTTCTCACTCTCTCTCTCTCACTGTCCCTCTCTCTTAAAAAAAAAAAAGGCCATGAGTTCATGGGACAAATGCCTAAAGAAATATAACAGCACCTTGTAAATATCACTAAATCATCTTGTGTGATCCCTTTGAAGTCTCAAATATCAAGAATGGTTTTCCAGACTAGATTCTTGTGAAATAATTCATCAAGGGTGGCCATAGTATTTTTCAATGGAGAAGGCAAGGGAGGAAATGCATGCAGAGAGAGCAGCATTTTTGAGAAGGTCGGTAATGACCTGGCTATTTGGGAACTTGTAAAATGTTGGTTATGCCTGGAGCTTAGGGGACAGAGATAGAAGCAAGAGGTGAGATGGAAGACGCAAAGCCTGTGGTCTGCAAGAGTGTTTATGCTACCTGAAGGACATTAATCTTCATTCGAAGGAGTTTGGTTTTGAAAGATTTTAGTCTGGTGATTGCTGAGATTGTTCTAGAATGAACAGTCTCTTTTGGAGAAAAGTCAGAGAGGGACTGCAAGGATCCCTAGTATGACAGCCTTGACTAAAGCAGTGACAGTGTGGAAAGGAAGAGACAGAAATAAAAGATATTCTATTTGTTGAAAAGTAACAAGCATTGACTGGCTGGATGTTGGGCATTAAGGAGAGGAAGTAATGTGTAATATTTAAACACCCCAATTACAGCATAGGTGTCTGAATGGAGGGTATATCCTACAGGAGGG
This sequence comes from Aplodontia rufa, assembly GCA_004027875.1. Taxonomy (NCBI): domain Eukaryota; kingdom Metazoa; phylum Chordata; class Mammalia; order Rodentia; family Aplodontiidae; genus Aplodontia; species Aplodontia rufa. The sequence continues at coordinate 9,410 of PVKS010009024.1, read as the reverse complement.
ACTCCTATCCTGGTATACTTCCTTTCAAAAATTTGAAATCAGTTTTTAATATTAAAACCATCACAGGCTGTAGCAGTGGCTCGGTGGTTGGTGCGCTTGCCCACCATGTGTGAGGACCCAGGTTCAAACCCCAGCACTACATAAGTAACTAAGTGTTGATAAACAAAGGCCAGATGAAAAAATAAATAAAATTGATTCTTTCTCTCTCTTACTCTCCTCCTCTCTCTTTAAAAAATATTATTATTAGAGCCCCTGTAGAAAACCTAAACTTCTGCATGAAGTTGATAGGTTTAACCTCTTTATGTCTCCATTTGCCTATTTTATTTTAAAATTTGGTAAGATATTTGTAACATAGAAGTTTCATCTTAACCATTTTAAAGCATGCAGTTCATAGAATTAACTACAATCTCCTGAACTCTTCATGTTGCATAACTGAAACTTTGATCTATTAAACAATAACTCCCCCTATTTCACTCTCCCCAGTCCCTGGCAGCCACCATTTTACTTTTCTGTCACTATGAATTTGACTATTTTAGATACTTCATATAAGTGGAATTATATGGCAGATTTTGGTGGGTGACTGGCTTATTTCACTTAGTATAATGTCTTTCAGGTTGATCCATGTTGTAGCATGGATTTGAGTTTTCTTCCTTCAGAAGGCTCAATAACATTCCATTGCACAGATATACCACATTTTGTATATCCAGTAATCCGTTGACATACACATGAGCTGCTTCCATCTTTGGGCTATTGGATAATGAATAATGGAGTGACTAATGCTGCTATGAACATGGGTGCACTCATTTTAATTGTTTTTCCAATAGGGATAATGGTAGCCCCAACAAAATGGGGAGTTTGCGAAGAATTAAATTAGTTAATAAATATTTAATGTAATGACTTGCCTGAAGCAATCACCTAGTCAATTTTAGTTATTTTTATTGCATTTAGGAGAGAAAGATAAAATTGGCTTAGGAGCAGGGCCGGTGGGAGGTTGACCATGGTCTGGTGCTGAACTGTAAGATTAATGAAGGTCCTTACAGAAACAGGATAGAAACAGGATAGTTGGGACACACCTCACCCACTTCCCCTTTTTCTGCTCTGATCCATTTCCAAGCTTACCATACAGCAATTTCATTACTCATGCAGCTTCTGATATAAACCAAAGTTTGACTTTTAAACTAAGAAGTGGATCACATTGCAAAGTATTTTGAGTGTGGAGGAAAGGTTATCTTTCATGAAATTTTAGGCTTTTTCATTTTATGATTCTAGCACATTAGTGGTTGCAAGACTTGAAATAGGCACATCTCTATGGGAAAGCAGCTTAAATGGTAGTTGATTTTTGGCAGATGGTGGAATTTAGTTCATATCTAAATATGAGCTTTGTTTATTTTTATCAGATTACCAATTCTGCAAATTGGATTAATGTGTAATTTTAAGCACGGCAGGCATACAACTTCATGGAAGGGATTTCTATTTCTAGCATTTCCATCTTATTGAGTTATGCCTAAATTTTACTATTGATATAGGGCAAACACACATTTTATTCTCTCTGGTAGCACTGATGTATAAAATAATGTTATTTCTCTGACAGATTCCTTGAAAGATATCATACCTGCTGAGGGTTTTGTACCAGGAAGGGATGCTCAAACTCTGCTACTGATTTAGTTAAAAATCCCCAGGTAGTGCTGAGGAGGTTGTGTGCTGCCCCACCCCTAAACTCACAAGATTTTAGACTGGTAGGCAAGGTCACAGTTGGACCCTTTAACCTAGTTCAGCCCTGGACTCACTCATATCCAGTGATTCCTGGGACCTCCGCCATCAGTCTGTCCTTTGGAATAGGTATCTATCTAGTTCCTTCCTCTAGCTTCATGTGTCCCTACATGACTTCCTAGAATATACTTTCAGCTATTCAGATATCAAAGTGACAGTATTTGGCATTGCTGTGTAGAGATCTCTCAACTAGTGAATGTGAAGACATCTCCCCACCCCACACCCTGGCTCTCTAGCCCCAGCCACAACTCTGTTCACAGAAACAGGAAAGTCTTCTGAGGGACAAACCAAAGGGACCATGAAGAAAATGGTTGTAGTAGAGTGCAGAAAATGCATTGGAATGAAGTAATAGTGTACCTTCCTATGAGAGGAGTTGTTAATTTTACTTTTGTTTCTTATTTGAAGAAATCTCAGCAACACACAACAAACAGAACCATGATTTCTAGTTTAGTGATCATATGTGATTTTATATAGCTCTTTCACAATTTCTTGGGATGCTATATGACAGTACTAGTAGATTCATATTGTGATGGGCCTGGGGGCAGAGTGGGGAATTTCCTGTCTTCTCCAGATGCTGCATCTTTGAGGGAGTTGTTCTCAGATTTTGCTTTCCTCTTTCCAAATCATTTTGTGCAAAGGAAGGTTGATCAGGCTGGCTTTAGTTCAAACAACTTCCATGTTTTCCTTAGACCATCACAGTCCTCAGAGGATTTCAAAACTTTTCAAACATCTGTGTGATCCCTGGTAGTTCCAAGTTCCAGTCACGTAGTCTTTACTCATGGATACAGGTTGCACCTGGCGAATATACTCCATCCCTTTAAAGTGAGGACCTCCATCTTGAGGCAACCTGTGTCATAGCTAAATGGATGACTAACAGGTGGCATCCCTACTTTATCAAGAAGGAAGCACCAAAAACTGAATTATTACAATGGCAAATTCACTAATTGTAATTCAATTATAATTCTACAAATCAAGGAATTGATTTATTCATCTTCATTATTGCAGCATATTTCTATGGGAATGTGAAACAACATTTTGTATTTTTTTTTTAAAGAAAAAGGGACAGTGAAAGAGAGAGGGAGAGAGAGAAACAACTTTATTTAGTTTTTCATGTGGCCTTTGTTGCTACAACACTCAGTTGTGTACGTGGTGCTGGGTTTCGAACTCAGGTCCTTGCGCATGCTAGGCAAGCGCCGTAACTGCTGAGCCACTGCTCCAGCCCCAACATTTTGCATTTTTAAAATCAATTGGATGAAGACTATCAAAATACTTTTGGGGAATACTGAGGATTGAACCCAGGGGCACTTAACAACTGAGCCTCATCCCCAACACCTTTTATTTTTTATTTTGAGACAGGGTTTCGCTAAATTGCTTAGGGCCTCATTAAATTGCTGAGGCTGGCTTTGAACTTGAGATATTCCTGCCTCAGTCTCCCGAGCATCTGGTTACAGCCATGTGCTACTGTACTTGGCCTATCAAAATATTTTTAAACTATTGAAATTGCCTAGAACTAGAGATCCTGAATAATTGTTCATTTAGCCTCAATTGACAGCCTCAATTTAGCATGTAGATCTTTAGTTATAGAACATTTAATTCAGACTTTAAGATTCACAAAAAATGCACAGAAGTTACAGTGCAATGAACAGATTTTCCACACAATACTTTGTATTTATTGTCTGTTTACTGGCTTTTAAGATCCTTTTGGTGATTTTAAAACGAATATTTTCTTCCTCAAATATGGATAAAAATAAACCTAAAATGATTATTACATTACTTTTCTAGGTAAAATTCGTAATTATAATCCTAGTAAAACATTCAACACGTGTTCTCTAAAATGCTTTGTCACCCAAGTTTATTTTTCAGACTGATATAGTAATTTTTTTCAGTGATTACAATTCTGTCCTATTACTATATAACAAAGCAAATGTTAACAGGATAACATTCAAGACAGAAATCACCAAATTGGAAACAAACACTAATGCACAACTGTATGTGGCTCCCAGATATCCCCCCCTTAAAAGAGAAGTGAAACTTATTGATCATCATTATTAATCCTTTAGGATTATTATTAATCCTTTATGATTGCCAAACTAAATATTTCATTGGATTTGCATTTACTTTGTAAAAATTTTCCTGCATTTTGAATTGGTTTAATTTGAAGTTTGCACGCATATCTTCAGATCATCTATCAGTGCAATAATAAAAGATGTTAATACTGTGACTCTTATATTTTAAATAATTATTCAATTTATGTGATATTTATTTTAATATATTTGCTTTACTCATAAAAATAATTTATATTTATTTATAACATGTAAAATGTATACAAGAATAAATAGAAAATTAATATATTTGCTCTGATTTAGATGTGTTTTATATATTCTTATATAGGATAATCTTTATGAACCTCTATGGATTTATATCTCCACAGATCTATATGGTCTTATGATTTGGATACTAGGTATCCCCCAAAAGCTCACAGTGAAATAATGCAAGAAGGTTTACAGGTGAAATGATCAGGTTATGAGATCCTCAACCCAGTCTGGAATCAGTACTCTCATAGGATTACCACTGAGTGGTGACTGAAGGCAAGTAGGGTGTGGCTGGAGGAGGTGAGGCCTTGTATCTGGTGAGTGGAGTCTCTCTCTGCTTCCTGATCATCAAACGGAATATTTTTTAACACCATGCCCTTCTTTCATGATGTTCAGCCTCACCTCAAGCCCTGAGGAATGCAGTCTGTGAACTGAGACCTCTGAAACCGTGAGCCCCAATGAACTTTTCCTCTTTAAAATTATTCTCATTGGGTCTTTTAGTCCCAGCAAAAAGAAAGCTGACTAAAACAATGTGTTGTATGTTATGGGACTCGTGGGCAGGTAATTCAGAAGGTATCTTCTATAAATGTGTATATACATTTTCCCTAGTAACAAGCTTGAGGCAAGACTTCCTGCATCTATATTTGTATAATGTAACTTCTTTTTATAAATTCCACTACTTCTCCAACCCTCATTCTCACACAGATGATTAGATAAGGTTGGATAGCTCAGTCAGTGTGGGAAATCTTCCTGGTGGATTTGAAATTGAAATGAATATATTCCAGCCTCATACTTCTTAGTTTGTTGAATACAGGAAAACCAAATGTTTTCTGATACATAAACCAGAAAGCTGAGGAAGGGAGGATACACTAGGGGAGAAGAGCAAGTCAGGCCAGCAGAAAGGAGAAGAATTCAGAAACAAGGATTTGGTCCTAATTACTATGGAGCCATGGTTCGTGTATTTCCAAATCGTGGCCAAATTTCTGCCTTTGGTTTTCGTCATAAGTTTTCATTTTTCTTAACTGGGCCAAAGTGGGTTTCATTTACTTTAATATTGAAAATAATTATTCTTAAAAATGCTTTTTCACTTAGCAATGTATTATGGACTTTTTCCCATTTATTACTTTTTTACATAAAAATTATTTTTACATTGTGCCTATTTATTTAACCAAATTTTTATAAGTGGACGTTCTAGGTTAAAGTAAGAACATTTGCATAGTTATTTGTCAATTTATTTTCCAGAAGCATCTACCAAGTAGCAAATGTTTTTGTGCTTTTACCAGTACTAGGAATTATTAAATTGACATTTCAAATTAATAACAAATGCATTGGAAAATATAATAGTGGAAATAGTATATTTGCACAATATCTTAGCTGTTTAGAGTACTTGTAGTTTAAAATTAAATATTTTCAAAAATGTTAAAATTTTGAGTTTTCTTTCTTTTTTTATTTGTTGAATATGGACTTACATTTGAGGGGGAATAGTTATCAAACAATCAAAAATAAGTGTATATTCTCATAGTTAGCCAAGGCTGATGCCATTCCATGGTTCCTCCCTGCCTTGGGCTCCCTATGGTTCTATGTTCCCCAATTAAACCCCTGTGTTAATTTTCGGTGGTTTCCCTCTGAGTTAATAACCCCCATATTCACTCCCTCCAGTGTCCTTGATATCCTTCCTATTCCCTCCCCACTCCCTACTCCCTCCCTACATCTCCAGGTATCCTAGGCAAGGTTCCCCCTGTTTATGTAAAAATTCATACATGTTGAGGTTATTATTAGCTTAGCCATCTATCATACTGTTTCCGGTTGTATTCTAACTTCCACAAATGAGAGAAAACATTCGGCCCTTGAGTCTCTGAGATTGGGATATTTCACTTAGCATAATTTTTTCCATCTCCATCCATTTGGATACAAATGGCATAATATCATAATAGCCTAGTAGTATTCCATTGTAGATATGTACCAAAGTTTTTGAATCCACTTGTTGAGTGAAGGGCATCTGGGTTGATTCCATAATCTAGCTATAATAAATTAATCTGCTATAAACATTGATTAAGCTATATCTCTATAATATGCTGATTCTAACTCTTGGGAAAATACCCAGGAGTGGGATAGTTGGGTCATAAGGTGTTTCCAGCCCTAATTTTTTGAGGAGTCTCCACACTGCTTTCCAGAGTTGCTGAACCAATTTGCAGTCCCACCAGCAGTGTGAGTGTTCCTCTTTTCCCACAGCCCCTCCAGCATCTGTTATTGTTAGAATTTTTCATTTTTGCCACTCTGAGAGGAGTGAGGTGGAATCTCAGTGAAGTTTTGATTTGCATTTCTCTTATTGTTAATGATGTAGAATATTTTCTCATATATTTATGAGCTTTCTGGACTTCCTCTGCTGAGAAATTTCGTTTTAGTTCTGTAGCCCATTTATTGATTGGATTATTTGTGAGTTTAGAGTTTAGTTTCTTTACTTCCCTGTAAATTCTGGATATCAGCCCTCTGTCCGAGGTGTAGCAGGCAAAGGTTTTCTCCCATTCTGTACGATCTCTCTTGACACTCTTGACTAATTCTTTAGCTGTGAAAAAGCATTTTAGTTTAATTGCATCCCATTCATTTATTCTTGATTTCACTGCTTGTGCCATGGGAGTTTTGTTAAGGAAGGCAGTGCTGACCCCTATGTCCTGTAGTGTTGAGCCTACTTCTTTTTCAAGTAAACTTAAAGTTGCTGGTTTAATATCCAGAACTTTGAACTATTTTGATTTTATTTTTATGCAGGGTAAAAGGTAAGGATCCAATTTCAGTTGTCTACATATGGCTGTCCAATTTGTCTAACACCATTTGTTGAATAGGCTATCTTTCCTCCACTCTATGCTTTGGCCCCCTTTATGAAATATCATACAGTTAAAGGTATGGGGGTTCATCTCATAATCCTTTATTCTATTCCATTGGTCTTCAGTTCTGTTTTGATACCAATATCATGCTGTTTTTGTTACTATAGCCCGATAGTATAATTTCAGGTCAGGAATTGCGATACCCCCTGCTTCCTCCTTCTTGCTGAGTAATGTTTTGGCTAATCTGGGTCTTCTGTTACTCCATACAAACTTGAGAATTGCTTTTTCTATATCAGTGAAGAATTACAGTGGTATCTTGATGGGGATTGCATGAAATCTGTATAGGGCTTTGGGTAGAATGGCCATTTTGATTATATTAATTCTTACCATGAGCATGGAATGTTTTTCCATCTACTCAGTTCTTCTGCAATTTCTTTTTTTAGTGTTTTATAGTTTTTTGTTATAGAGGTCCTTAATATCCTTTGTAAGATTGATGCCCAAGTATTTTATTGTTTTGGAGGAGATGGTGAATGGGACAGATTTCCTAATTTCTTCCTCCATGGATTTGTTGCTGGAGTAAAGGAAAGCTAGTGATTTATTGGTGTTGATCTTATAGCCAGCCACTTTGCTGAAATCGCCATTAAGTTCTAGAAGTCTTCTGTTTTAACTTATTGGGTCTTCTAAGTATAGAATCATGTCATCAGCAAATAGAGACAACTTGACTTCCTCTTTTCCTATATGAATTCCTTTGATTTCCTTCTCTTGTCTGATAGCTCTGGCAAGGGTTTCAAGGACCATATGGAATAAGAGCGGTAAATTGGACAACTTTGTCTTGTTGCTGAATTCAGTAGAAGTGCTTTCAGTTAAATTTTTGAGTTTTCATAAGAAAAATTGAAGCTAGATTTTATGCTTTAGACCTAAAAATGTCCCCCAAGGAGCTCATGTGTTAGGGAAGGTAGAAATGTTCAGAGATGGGCTGGAGCAGTGGTTCAGCAGTTGTGGCACTTTTCTGGCATGCGGAAAGACCCAAATTCAAATCCCAGCACCACATACACAACTAAGTGTTGGAGAAACAAAGGCCAGGTAAACAATGAATAAACAAAATTGATTCTTTCTTTCTCTCTCTTAAAAAAGAAAGAAAAAAGAAAAAAAAGTAATATTCAGAGGTGAACATTGGATTCTGAGAGCTGTAACATCATTAGTGGATTAGCCCACTGGATTAATAATTAGAATGGACAACTGAGTGGTAATTGTAGGCAGATGGGCTATGGCTAGAGGAAGTAGGTCACTTGAGTGGTGACCTTGTACTACATCTGTTCCTGGCCTCTTTCTCTCTCTCTCTCTGTCTCTGTCTCTCTCTCTCTCTCCTTCCAAGCTGCCATGAGCTGAGCACCTTTCTCTACCAAACCCTTCTACCATGGTATCTCTGCTTTGGGGCCTCCTGACCATGGACTGAGAGTATGAAACTTTGAGCCCCAAATAAACTTTTCCTCCTCAAAATTGTTCTTGATGAGTATTCTGGTCACAGAGATTAAAAGTTGACCAATACACCCAAAGTATAAGATGTAAATAAAATCAATAAGTTCTCAAAATGTAGTCTTGCAAAAATAATAAAAAGCAACACTGCATTTTTCTATGTAGTATCAAGCTAAAATGCTGATATACAGGTATTTTTCCTCTGGGTGAACAGAAACTACACTTAGAGTGACTAGACTATGGTTATCATAGTGTTGAATAACCAACTTTTCAAAATATTGCCAGTATCCATTGAAATAAAATGTGTACAATGTATACATTAACTGAACAACTTACCTGAGAAACTTTTTTTTGAAGAGACAGGGACAGTGAGAGAGAGAGAGAAGGAGAGAGAGAAAAACAATTTTGTTTAGTTCTTCATGTGGCTTTCAAAGCTCCGAGACTTCATTTTGTACGTGGTGCTAGTGTTTGAACTCAGGTCTTTATGCATGCTGGGCAAGTGCCTTAACTGCTGAGGCACTGATCCAGCCCTGAGAAACTGTGTTTTACCTTTCTTAAGGACAAAAATAAAACAATATTTGTTACAGTACAGTTTTTTATTACCAATTATCCATATGAAAATGGGAAAATAAGAATTTTTATTATTGAATAACTCAATTGATACATATTTACTAAGAAATATTGTTTTTTATTAGAAGTATATAGAGGTACAATTGAGGGGGAAACATTATCAAACCAACAGTAATCAATCTATACATACTTTGTTATCCAGGAGTAATGCCAAAACATGGATGACCACCTTGGGTTTCACCTGTTGTAGTTTCCCCCCAGAAGAACTCAGGCGTTAAATGGGTATCTCATGGAGTAATGACATCGGCTTCTGGGATGGTTCCCCCATATTCCCACTCTCCAGTCTCCTGTGAGTTTTTCATATACCCTCCCCCCTCCCCATCCCCCTCTCTATGCCTCCAAGTATCCTAGGGAGCCATCCCCCTATTACTCTGAGAGTCATTCAATTTGAAATATTGTT
>PVKS010009023.1:0-65725 GCA_004027875.1 Aplodontia rufa | reverse complement strand
GCGGGTCCTGCTGGGTTGTGCAGGTCGCTGGGTCACTGCGGGTCCTGCTGGGTTGTGCAGGTCGCTGGGTCACTGCGGGTCCTGCTGGGTTGTGCAGGTCGCTGGGTCACTGCGGGTCCTGCTGGGTTGTGCAAATCGCTGGGCTCTGCTGGGTTGTGCAGGTCGCAGGGGTCATTGCCGGTCCTGCTGGGTTGTGCAGGTCACAGGCCAGTCTAACATTAGGCCATGCTGTCACCAGCTGTGTGACTGAGCCTTGTGTGCCGTCGTGAGATGGAGTCCTGGTTCCCCCCAGGTGCACTGAGATGTCTAGTTACCCACACGCCACAGCGCTGACGCCTGAGTATGTTTGCAGAGCACCTTCCAGCGGTCACTTCATGTGACCCTTCAAAGCACCCTGTGGAGCAGACAGGATCTAAGGTCAGAGGTCACGCCAGCTGCCCCAGGAGTCACGGGGCCTCTAGCGCTGATATCCAACTCTAAGCCTGGGGTGCTTTCTGCTCCTCCACCTGCCTTCCACACGCAAGGTCCTTATCCTGAGTTCCACCCCAGGGCCCAGGAACCTGGGCAGGGTTGGCAGAGTCACCCTGGAGATGGCACTCCATCCCGGCCAGTGCCAAAGTGCCCTCCGTTGACATCCTGTTCCCCGGTGCTGTGTTTTGGACTGGTGCTGGCTTGGTTCCTGTTATTGCCCCTGGACAATCGGCCGGAAATTCTTCACTTTTGTTTCCTTAAGAGGCTCGATCGCTTTTCTCTTTTGCAGAAGTAAACAGAACTGTGCTGAGTGGGCAGTCTTGACACGTGCCTGCAGCCCCTCCCACCTCAGCCTGCCTCACCCAGGGGGACTGAGGGTGCCAGGAACCCCCTGGAGACCCAGGTGGCATCCCCAATGCGATCTGCCCAGAGCCCGGGCAGCAGACCGTGCTGTGCACGTCCACCCCAGCCACCGCCTCGCAAAGCCAGGGTCCTGCTGGAAAGGGGCGGGGGCAGCATTAGGGCATCGTGCTTACGGGGAGCCCAGGCGAGCGACTCTCTGCTTCCCAGAGCACCCCGGAGTCCAGGATGCCTGGCCGGGAACAGGCACAACCGGGTGGGCCTAGGTGCCCTGGCACTCAGGGCCCTTGCTCGAGCTGGGTGACAAGGGCTTGACACACAGCTCTAAGGAGCCAGGCTGGGCAGCATTAGGGCATCGTGCTTACGGGGAGCCCAGGCGAGCGACTCTCTGCTTCCCAGAGCACCCCGGAGTCCAGGATGCCTGGCCGGGAACAGGCACAACCGGGTGGGCCTAGGTGCCCTGGCACTCAGGGCCCTTGCTCGAGCTGGGTGACAAGGGCTTGACACACAGCTCTAAGGAGCCAGGCTGCTTTGAGCACCCGTGCAGGCGGACAGCGGGCAGCCACAGAGAGAGGAAGAGAGAAGGAAACAGAGCCAGCGACTTCATAATGCACTGAAACATGGGCCTCAGGCAGAGGCATAGACTGTCCTCTGCTGGCCTTGGGGACATATCTTTTTATTATACAGAGTTCCGGTCACATGCAGAAGTCAACAGAAAAACACAGTGAATTCTAGTGACGGTCGCCCAGCCCCACCATCCATCTGCCCACGGCCAGCTCCGTCCACCCTCATCCATTCCCTGCTCCCCATGTTGTTTGGAAGCAGATCTGACCTGCCTCGTGTCATCGACAGAACTGTCATCTGTGAGGGACAAGGGCTCTCCTTAAGAACTGCAACCTCCAAACTATCACCCACCTGAGAAGAGTGATCCACGGTCTATCGTTATTCCAGCTTCCCATTCCCTCGTAAATTCATCTGTTATTTTACTTTGTGGGAATCAGGATCCAAATAATACCTTTGCATTGTGATCAGATGCAATGCCTCCTTAAGTCTGTTAGCCTACAGTTTCCTCTTTCTTTCTTTTTTAAAGAGAGGGGCAGTGTGTGAGAGAGAGGAGAGAGAATCAGTTTTATTTAGTTTCTCATGTGGCCTTCATTACTCCGAGACAATGTTGTGTACGTGGTGCTGGGGTTCGAACCCACGTCCTTTTACGTGCCAGGCAAGCGCCGTAACCACTGCGCCACTGCTCCAGCCCGGGAGGCTCTCTTTCTAAAGGCCTTTTTGGGGATCCTTCCAATCCATGAGCTGTCTCTGAGCCCCTCCTCTGGCCCTGTCCTAAATACTCCTATTCTTGTTCCCTTATTCTCTGCTACTGCTCGGTATTATTCTTAACGATTTAGGTAGCCTCGTATCTGTGCCAGCCAGGTATGAGGCTTGAGGCGGGTAATAAAGTTCACCAGATCGCATGAGCACACAGACGCATTTGACCGGGCCATAAGGCCCTGGAGAGCAGGGATTCCTGTCCTCTGTGGCCAGTGCGGGCCACTGCATTGGGGGCAGGTACCACTCAACCTCTTTAGGAGCGGAGGAGGAGGAGGCAGGGGAAGGCAGGGGCAGGACGGCCAGTGTAGACCTTGTGTCTCTCCTGGGAAATAACCTTTCTCCTCCCCGCAATCCCAGGGCTGCTGGGTCATAGGAAGGCCTTTCTGTCCATCCCTCAGCCTCAGATTGCAGCCGCTCTCAGCCACAAGTAGTAATAATGGCAGTCAGCTCCCTGAGCACTGTTGGAGTACACCATGTGTCCCTTCCCTCCTTTCTCTGGAGCAGCCTGAGAGGTGGGTGCTGCACCGTCCCTCTCTGAGGACACAGAGGCACCAGGAAATTAAGGACCCCAACCAGCAAGCGGAGGAGCTGGGACTCGAACCCGGGTGATCCGATGCAGACCCCTGCTCCTGCCAACTGCTGTGGCGCCTACTGGTAGAGAAAAGGGCCTCTCAGACGGAACTTCCAGGGCCTCCCGTGGGGACCTGTGCCCACACACTGCACCCTCAGTGTTAGAACGCCTGTCCAAGTCGCCCCAGCTGAGCCACCATCTCTCCATCACCAGCAGGTGTGTTGTCTCTGGGTCAACGGGACACCCGTACTTCAGGGCCCTTTTGTGGTTTAGAAACGAGGTGCCCCGCACGAGCTCATGTGTGCAGCAACGTTCAGAGGTGGGTGATTGGGCTAGGAGAGCCTTGGCCTGACCAGCGTGTTAATCCGCTGGAGTGGATCGCCTGGCGAGTGCGGCTGGAGGAAGTGGATAGGGGGCGTGCCGTTGGGGTCTGTGTTTTGTCTCTCTCCGATCGCTGATCACCATGTCCTGAGCTGCTTTCCTCCTCCAGACCTTCTGCCATGATGTTCAGCTTCACTTAGGCCCAGAGCAATGGACCCAGCCATCTGTGAACTGGGACCTCTGAAATCATGAGCCTCTTCCCAAATCGTTCTTGTCAGGTCTTCGGATCACAGGGGTGACTAACACACATGCCTTGTCAGCTCTCAGGATTTGGGCCCTTAGAGCTAAGTGCGCCCGTTTGTCCCTGGCTCCCGGTACAGAGCAGAGCACCGGTGTCGTAAGCGGACACAGTGTAGACACTCAGAGGACCCTCCTGGCACAAAGAGCTCACAGTACCAGGAACAGGCCTGCTCGCTCCAGCAGCCCACGGCAGCAGACGTGGTCCCAGCATGCCCGCAGCAGGTACCTGGGCCCCACGAGGAACAGTTCTTCAACCTTCCAGGTGGGCAGACCTCGGGCACTGCTGGGTGGGGACAGTGCCTAAGCATGGCAGTTTCCAGAGGCCACCTCTCCTGGAGTGACCCCAGCCTCCATCCCCCGGGCCTGGCAGCTCAGAGCCTCTGAGAAAAACTAAGCACAGAGGGAGAAGAGGGGAGGGGCTTCTGGTGACATCGTAGACATTGTAGTCGTCGAGGCAGCAGTGGCAGCGAAGGCCTCTCCATAAAGGTGACAGCAGATGACCTGGAGGAGGCAGGGGAGTGAACCGTGTGCTAGGGATGGGGCGGGGTTTAAGGCTCAGAGAGTGGAACGTGCAAAGGCCCCGTGGCACCTAGGGAAATAGTTATTTTGTTGTTCAGAAATTCTTTGCTTGCCTGTCTGTCTCTCTCCTCTGCTTCCACGTCCCACGCCCAGCACGAGAATCCACCATGGGAGACACGGGGCAGATGCTCAGTGACCTGACTGGAGGAGCCTGAGGAAGCAGGGGCGCTTGTAGCAGAAGGTTCTGTCTGATTGGCTCTTGCATTCAGGAGAAGGGCTGAAATCTGGTCCCCTGGCCACACCTCAGGGAGGGAATTTGTCTAAAGGCTCAGAAAGCTTCGGTATCAACCCCGAGCCTCAGTTCCTGCCTCTGGGATACGGGACCGTGGTCCCCACCCTGCACACCACACAGGTGCTCCTGGGAGCAGCCGGAAGCATCTTGCTAGCCACAGGCTCTGTGCAAAGGCAGGTGTGGCTGTCACTGCTGCCGCGGGTGTGCCTTCTGTAAGTCTGTCGCCTTCCTCAGTGTCAAGCCCTCTCCAGGCCTTGTCCCCAGGTTAACCTGAGAGCAGAGCCAGATGAGCTTCCCAGGCCAGTATTTCCAGCCGAGCTCCTGCTGCTTGTGCAAGAACTCTGGCCATTGTCCCTGTCCGGAAACCGTCCTCCTGGGGAAGCCCTGGCACGTGCCCCTGGGCAGAGGGAAGGGAGGCCTTCAGTCGCCTGAAAGCCGCTGGTGTTCTAAACAACAGTTGCTCAGGCAGTTTGTGAAGCCAGGGCCAACTCTCTGCCAGATTCCTGCCCTTGACCCCGATTGGCTCTGGCTAAATTGTTTTCTTGGGTCATGAGAAGTTAGCCTTCGATGGCCGGTGCCTCCTTACAGTGGCCATGATGGAGAGACTGATGTGTGCCTCAGTTTCCTCCTCTATAAAACAGGAGCACCTTGTTCATAGGCTTACCATAAGATGAACGATATACAAAGTCCTTAGAACTCTGTGAATATGCTGTAAGCTCTAAATATATTCTTTTTGAAAGTTTAGATAAAGTGGTTGTGCGATAGTGGCCGGGAAGGCGTGACCTTGCCTTCCCACCACACTACATTCTGCTGTTCTTCAGCTCCAAAACATCAGTTTCTCATGAAAGACTCACATTGATCAAAATCACAAGAGCCTGATGTCTAACCCACAATGCTCGTTACTCACTCCTCAGAGAGAAATGTTGCTACCAGATGCTTTGTATGTTAGGACCGCTCTTATCTGAAGGAAGGAGCTCGAGGTGGCCCTCTGTCGTTGCTGGCATGATTGAGCTGGAGTGACACTTCCAGGTCTCCTCCAAGGAAGCACCTGATACAGATGAACTGTCAGTGTGCGCAGGCCTGGGCCTGAGCAGGAGTGGGCACCCCTTGCCAGTTCTGCCTCACTGACCTCTCTCTCTTTTAGGGGTTTCCTGGTGGGCACAGTCCCCTCTTCAGCGTACCTAGCCCTGTCTGCTTCTCTGTTGCTACCCTGCTGCAGGCCCCCATCCTTTCCTACCTAGGCAGCCACAGACCCTGGTCAGCCTCCCGGTGTCCTCTTGTCCCCATCTGTTTTGCCCAGGCAGCCAGAGCAAGGGGAGGCAGACCTGCCTACTTCAGCCCTCAGAGCTTCCGTGGACCCAAGCACTGTGCTTGTGACACTTGGAAAGGGGCCTTTTGCAGAAGCAGTTAAGGCTCTCGAGGTGACGTCATCATGGACGGGCATCCTTAGAAGATCAGGGAAGAAGCAGAGGGAGGTGATGTGGAAGCAGAAGGAGGCAGAGAGGCCAGGGATTTCCGGCAGCTCCCCAGCTGGAAGAGACTTCAGAGGGTTCTGGTCTCCACGACCCAGAGAGAATTAAAAGCCGCTGACACTGCTGCTGGGTTGCAGCAGCCTCAGGACACCACTGCGGAGCCCCCAGCAGGACACAGGCCTCTCCACGGCTGCCCCACCTGCCCTTCTCTGCCCCAGGCCCTTTGCAGGGCTGCGTCCCAGCTGGAGTTCTGCCCTGCTCTTGGCAAGGCTGCTCTGGACTGTGCCCACCTGCTGCCCGGGGATTTCTGGTTTGTTTACTCCACTGCACTGACCTCTGCGTGCACTGAAATCATCGTATTTAAATAACCATGACTGATGTGTCGCATGCGTCTGTCTCCTCTGCTCCGACACTGTCTCCATCAAAACAGAGACTTCTTCTGATCGACTCAGATTCCCTCCAGCCCTAAGCCTGCCTCACATTTGCCCACGGTAAGTTTTTGCTGAATTAACATATGCGGGCTTCCTGCTGATGACGCTGTGGCCAGGTCCTGCTCGTTTTGTTTTCGACCTCAGAGATGATTTCTGGCTTTAATGCAAGTTCTGTAGGTTCAGTGATCCCCTTAGCTCTGAGTGACTGGATCTTACTGGGTGCTGAGGATCCCCTCTCCCAATCTCCCTCCCTTCCCCCAGCAGCCTGAGAGCTGCATCTCCCTTCTCCCTTCCTGGGCATCCTTTGGACTTTTTCTCAATAAGGCAAATCAAAGTCCACCTGAGACATCTAAGTGTGTATATCTGCTCACGTGTGTAATTTTACAGTGCAAGAGTTTATCAGTCCTGAATGTGTGTTTAGTGATGGGCTTGGCTAACCTTTCATCTAATTACACCCATTAACATTTAGATATATAATCATTAATGTATCTGGACATGGCAGTGTAGATGTTTTATAGAGGTCTGAATTACAGTAGGCTTTCAGTTTGGCTACAAAACCCTCGCACCCGTCCAGTTGAAGGATGGCATCAGGTAGCTCCGGGCCCTGCTGGGGGTCGGCAGGGGCCGTGGTGACTGCACCTCTGAAGCAGTGGCTGAGCGTGGAGCCAGCGAGACTCTTCTCCAGGGGTTCTCGTGGCTCGGCTCCCTGGGAGAGGTGAAATCAAATGCAGGAACACAAACGTTGAAAATGCTCCCGCTGAGATCGGAAGCTCACCCTTTCTTCCCCTGCCACATGGGGAAGTAGGGGTCTTCGAAGAGTCAGGCGAATGAAGATCGGAGCGTGGGTTTCGTAGCTGCAGAAGCTGATCCAGGTGGCTTGGATCCTTGGCCACGAGTCAACAGACAGTGTCAGAAGTAGCCAGACCCGGGTGCCCCCAGCAGCTGCTGTCACCCAGGAACACCCGTCTTCACAGCTCCAAAGTCTCCGCGGGCCCTAAAGCTCACCTCCAGATGTGGCTTCAGCCCACGAGGCTGCGTGAAGGTGCAGGGTTTCCTGAGGGCACAGTGTCCCACTGTGACTCTGCCGGGACTGAGACTTAGATTTTCCCAGCGCTGTCCTGAGTTGCCACCCCCCACCCTCAGGAGCACTGGGCTTGTGACCTGCAGGGAGGTGGAGCATGTCACGGATGGGGCCACCAGGCTCCTCCTCGCCCAAGGCCAGGGTCCACCCAGCCACCAGGACACGGGCAGAGCAGGACCCACGCCGCCTGGCCTGGACCCTGGTCAGGCTACCCTAGCTTTGCCTCAGTCTCCTCATCTGTCAGCTGGCAAGAATGATGGTAACTACCTCATGGGTGCTTTGAGGAAAATTGGGTGAGAATTTCCAAGATGAGGAACAATCCCTGAGCCACAGATGACACTCAGAAATATCGACTGCCACCATGGTTATCGTCACCGTCATCACTAGTGCTGTGCTGACACCGCCCTGACAGCTCCGCCTGGCCCCTTCCTGCAGGTCCTCTTCAACCATGACCACACTCGCACCCGGACCACGTTGCCGTGGCCCATGCAGGACAGAGGACCAGCCTCCGCGTTCCCATTCCTCCCGGGACCTGAGGGTTCACGGTGCGGACAGCTGCACACCTGCCCCCAGCACCGTCAAGAGTGTCCCCAAGCGTGAAAGCCCAGCATGCCCAGGTTCTCGCCACACAGGGGACACTATTCCGGGGACAGTCCTGCACGGAGGACCCTGCATTTAAAGGTTTTCCCGGAAGTAGTATCTGCTACAGGGAAGTGAATTTACAAACTCACCCAAGCGTGTGACCAGCCCCCAGATCCGGAAAGCAAGCCTCATCCGCATCTCCAAAGCCCTCCCCTCGTCCCTGTCCCCTCCGAGTGTAGCCCCTGGGTTTCAGGTGACAGCATCTCCCCCCTGCACGCGGCCCCCAGAGCGCGGCATCCGGCAGCGTGGTCCACCCAGGACAGCGTGGTCCCTCCAGGTCGTGTGTGATTCAGCTGCCCGGGTCCAGTCGTCCACCAGTGCGGAGGCTGCGCTGGGTGTGGCTGCCGTCCTGGGGAAGCAGGTTTGGGGTTCCTTCCTTGAGCTCTATAGCAGGTGAACACAGGGATGCCTGCTCCTCTACCTGGGCAGGAGCTCTCTCCCTGTTACAGATGCAAACACTGGCGGGACGCGATTTGCTGCAGGTCTCTCCTCTAGTGCATGGCAGACCTGGGATTTGAACCCAGGCCGTCTGGCTCTGGGGTCTGCCCTAACTACCAGGCTGCCACCTGCATTGCTCCTTGAGCAACCCTTGGGTGGTCAGGGATAGTGAGACCAGTCCCCAAATCACAGAACACCCAGGGCACCTCATTATGGACAGTTTTGAGAGCATGACACCAAAGCACAGAGAAGGTGCGTGAGTTCCCAAGGCCACACAGCATTCCAGTTTACACCCTGTGTCACTTCCCTATCCTCTGGCCGTTCCCTGCCACACACCCTCCCCTTCTCTCTGGGGACTAAGTGGGAACCTTCCCTTTGCCTGATGCTGACCTTACACACCAACATGAGCTTTAAAAATAGTCCTCATTGTGTGGGCGTGGCGCCGGTGGCTGCTGGCGCTTCCAGAAACACCCCCCGCCCCAGCCTAGGGAATGTCTGTGTTCCGGTCTGGTCCCTCTGCTGCCACTATTTTTAGTGTGGATTTGGAGGTAGGAAGACTTCCTGGATTCTCCTTCAGAGGCTGGAAAACAGAGTGGGCCAGGCCCATTTCCCTCCTGCTGGTACACCCTGCCCCAGAGGAGGGGGAAGTGGCTGGCTCCCCACCCACCCTCCTGCCCTGCAGGTAAGTGCTGAGGGTGGATGGTAGGGCTGTGTGCCCGCACCCAGTGAGGACCAAGATCCCCGCCTCCACTGTGCCGCTCACTGTGTCTGCAGGTCTCCCATCTTCCTGCTGAAGTTCTTCCCCTGGGAGTCCTGGGTCCTGGGCACCCATGCCTGGGGCTGAGGCTCTCCTGGTGGCCAGGAATGGCCAGCTGAGCAGTCCAGGTGGTCTCTCAGCCTTGCCTCGGGCCTGCACCCACAAGGTAGCCCTGTGAGCAGTGGCATGTTCAGCCCTGGGCATGGTGGTCCGGAGGCCCTGAGCTGGGTGCCCAGGAGGGGCAGCAGGAGTGCTTTGAGCAGGCCACTGGAACCCTGACTCTCCATTCGCCTTTTCCTTCTGCCTGAGACCAGGGCCCGTGCCAGCTCCTAGAAACAGTGTCAGATCCGGCCAGGCCCTGCCTTGCGGAGGCTGCTGGGCTCATCTGGAAGGCTGGGAGGGCCTGAGCTATTGGTTTCCAGGCCACTGGTGCGATTTCTGTGGGGCAGGCTGTGGACAGGAGGGGCGTGGGCAGGTGAGGCTGTGGGCATATGAGGCCATGGTCATGTGGGGCTGTGGGCAGGTGAGGTTGTGGGCACCTGAGGCCGTGGGCAGGTGAGGCTTAAGACATGTGGGGATTAACATGGCCTGTCCCGTGCCTAGGAGGGCAGAGGGAGGCAGCAAAAGAATATCAAAACTTTTCTGCTGCCACAGTTCCTGCCATCCCTGGACTGTCCCCCAGGTCAGAGTCCCTTGACGATTGGTCAGCCATGGTTGACGGATGGTTTAACTTTTTTTTTTTTTTTTTTTTTTTTACACTGGGCATGGTTTTGTGTGTTTGCTTGTGTAAATAATACCATTTCATTTAGGTTTCTATTTATTTCATTTTTTATTTCCTTGGAATAAATTCTCTAATGAGGAATTGCCAAGCTGAATGCACGTGGCCAACTCCAGCTGTGGAGTTGTTTCGAGCAAGGTGAGAGATTCGGGGTGTAGAGATTCGGGGTGAGAGATTTGGGGTGTAGAGATTCGGGGTGTAGAGATTCGGGGTGAGAGATCAGGGCAAGAGATTCAGGGTGTAGAGATTCAGGGTGAGAGATTCAGGGTGTAGAGATGCAGGGTGAGAGATTCAGGGTGTAGAGATGCAGGGTGAGAGATTCAGGGTGTAGAGATGCAGGGTGAGAGATTCAGGGTGTAGAGATGCAGGGTGAGAGATTCAGGGTGTAGAGATTCGGGGTGTACAGCGAGTAGCCAGACCAGTGCGCCAGCAATGGTACGGGCCACCACAGCCAGGCAGTGTGCAAAGACACACGACAGAGAGTGTGGCCCCAATTCCTGGAAGGGAAGTAAGGTCGGATCTGCTACATGTGCAGCTGCGCGTGTGACCCAGATGCTGGGTCCCGGTGGACAGCACAGGCCAGCTGCTGGTTGAGAGGGAGTGGATCTAAATACATGCGAGTCCTTTGCCTTCGACCCAGTTGAGGGGCGTCCTCTCTCACATCCTGAAGTGAGCTTGGGGTCCTTGCCACCCTCTCGTCGGGTTCTTTCTCCCCACTGGAGAGAGTTGCCGCCCACTCTTTGGGTCCGAGAGTTGGTCTTGGTCCCGTGGATCGTGGCTGCCATGCCACAGTGTCGACCTAGACAAGAGTCACGGACTGGTTTTCTGCCATGCCAGCTCTGGTCGGTCACTGTTGGCATCTGCCTCACTCTCTGAGCAGAGTTGCCCTGCCCTGTTTGCCCCCGTGCCCTGGCAGACATCCTGAATCAGCCCAGATTCCCAGAGAGCCTGGCTGATTAGTCACATCTGCCGAGGCCAAAGGCCTGGGGAGTGAGAACCCTGTGGGTGCTTCCTGTCCTGCCCCAGGCAGGAGGGTGCAAAGGTCTAGCACTGACTCTCTAGGGTGCGTGCAGAGAGAGAGTCTCTGGGGTATCTGGGAAGTTCACGGGTCTGAGCATCAAAGTACTGGGTTTGTGGACCAGGCCTGCTGCCACTCCTGGCTGTGTGAGCAGCTGCCCCGGGTCAGACCCCCTCGCCAGCGAGCTCAGGGGTGCAGTGTCCTTAGCTGCCCTGTGCCCAGGCCCTTTGTCACCTGCTGTCCTCACCTGAGCACCGCAGGATGGCGCCCGAGCCCAGCTCAACTTGAAGCCAGCTGGGCTCTCACTTCCTCTGAACTCACCCAGGAAAGGCTGGCACACGCTGGCATCCACCGGCACGGGCCACTGCCCAGCAGGCCTCTCCCGCTCAGGCTGGGCCCTTCCCCTGTGGGTGCTGGGTGTCCTCCCAGCCAGGGCTCTGCTACAGAGCAGCCCACGGAAGGAGTCAGGCCGGGATCAGGCAGAGGGGAGCAGGGAGGAGAGCTGCCTTCACCCGGGCTCTGTGCTGCCCCGCCTGTCACCTGGAGCCTCACAAGGCGGAGGTGGTCCTGTGCAGCTCTGGCCCTCCGGCTCCTAGAGGCAGAGAGAGGACAGGATTCCATGCGCCCTGACTCTGAAGCCGTGTCTTTCTGAGGTTCTCTTCTCCCCATTTGCCCAAGGTCTGTGCCCCACGGTTCACTGAAGACTGGACAACCTGTCCCCTCCAGGGCAGAAATTCCTAAACTCTCAGTTGCCATCTGCACACGAGGAGACTGAGGCTCAGTTAAACACAGGCAGATCCTAAGCCGGTGCTTCTAACCCAGGCGCATTAGGGGGCTGAGTTGCTGTGACACCTGTCATCCACCTTCCCTTTCTGGGTCTCAGTTTCCTCACCTGTAAAAGGAAGTTGAACCGGATGGCTCATGCCTCCCCACCCCTGGTTTTCTAGAGTCTGTGCCAAAATCAGGCCTGGTCAGCGATGTTGGATGGAAAAGAAAGGGCGCCTCCTGCTGGCTGTGGCTGGGATCACCCCACAGGCTGCCGGCTACTTCCCTTCCTACCTAGCTCAGGTTTGCCAGGGTCCACCCAGGCTGGGAAGGTGTGCAAGGGCATCAGGACCAGAGTCTCCCGAGTGTGCACTCGGGAAGCCTGACGTTTGCGTGGAATGAGACTGTGACGGGCTGGCTGTGGATGCTCCAGGCAGAAAGCAGGTGGCTGGGAAGGTTCTGGAAGAGCTCCACACTCTCGCGGCAGCCCTGGGCCAGTGATGGGGTGCACACAGGAATGTCGGACCACAAGCCTCCTGGGAGGCCAGCTGGCGGCTGGAGCAGCATCTCGTGTCTAGAGCGCCCGGTGTGCGTCTGCAAGCTGCGTCACAGCGGCTACAGCAGGCCACGTGGTCCACGGCATTGTGCCTGTGGCAGGGTGGGCGGGAGGTGAGGGCCTTGGGTCAGACCTCCTGGGTTTGAGTCCAGCTCATTTCTGCTCTGTGCCTTGGTGAGTCCGTCCAGCCCTGTGCCTCCGTTTACTCCCCTATCACACACCACTCCTGATCAAGGCCCTTCAGGGCAGGTGGGGACAAGTGTGTGGTCACCAACCCTGCTGTGGGCATTGCTTTGGGGTTGGTGATTTTGGAGGCAGCAGAGTGATGGGTTAGGAGGGTGGCCTCTGCCATTCACACTGATCTCTCTGGAGGCCACGTCGCTGTCTACAGTGTGGAGTGACTTCAGAAGGTGATCATGAGATTTTTTTTTTTTTAAGGACAGAGAGAGAGACAGACAGACAGACAGACAGAGAGAATCAACTTTTCATTGAGTTTTTCACATGGCCCTCATTGCTCTGACACTTAGTTGTGTACGTGGGTGCTGGGGTTTGAACCCATGTACTTGCACATGCCAGGCAAGCGCCGTCACCACCGCGCCACCGCTCCAGCCCCTTATCATGAGATTTAAGTGGTGAAAACCCATCAGGGACTCAGCACAGTGCCTGGCACATGGGAATTATCTTAGTGCCTGGGAAACCGGGGCTCAGGGAGAGGGAAGATGAGAATGGGACCCTGGGTCCCTTGGCCGCAGTGGTGGCTCTCACTACCCGTGCCACCTTGGTGAGTCAGGAGAGAAGCCCTCCTGCCCAAGTCCCTTCCCCAGGTGTCCTCTGCGTTTCCACTGTGGCCTCCCTTCCTGGTGTTGGAGCGAGGGGCGGTGCTGCCCTGGGGGAGCACAGGGCAAGGTGGAGACCTTGATCCCCACCCCATCTGATACAGGCTGATGCCGCTCTCGCCTCCCACATCAGGCTCAATAGCTGTGGCGTCCTTCACCTGGGAAGGAGGACAGGGCCTGCTGTGAGAGGCTGCTTCGGACTCAGGCAAATGGTGATGTCCCCAGAGAAGCATTGCCACCGTGAGAGCCAAGTCAGGCCCCTGTCGCACCCTGGTGTCACACATGCACCTGGATAAGTCCCCAAGCTCTCAGGAGCCGGGCTGCTTTCCTTCAGTGATTCTGCAGGTCCCTTTGGGCTTGATGTCACCCGTCACCATGGAGCGCTTCCAGTGGCCTAGCTGCTGGAATGGCACCCGCCTGGGTACAATGAGATGACTCGTGAGGCCAGCGGAGCCGTGGGGCTCTGTGGCCACACTGGGAGGCCATCACAGGCCCATGCTGTCCTGCTCGCAGAGCTTGGGGACATCAGAATGGTTTTACAGCACAGCTATGATGAAGGAAGGAAGTGTTCAGCAGGGACCTAGTGCAGCAGGGTCCAGCCCCATGCTGGGCAGAGCAGGGCCCTGTGAGAGCACTCCTGGGATGGAGCCCTGGAGGGGCCCTGAGGGGTAGGAAGGTGGGTTTCGGGAGACCCCACGCACTGGGGCCTGTTTTCCTCCTGGCCCGGGTGGGCGCCATCAGGGATCCAGGCTCTCTTCCTCTTGGCTTCCTATTCTTAGCCTGTACCTTCCATCCTTCGGTGCACATGGAGGCTTGCAGAGAGCAGTGCATCCACCAGGGGACATCTGTGCACATCTTGGTGACCAGACTGTGACCTGTGCTCTCTCTAACTGCAGGGCTTCTCGTGGCGTAGAGGAGGGTGGGTGGGCCCTAGTATCAATCGCGTCTCCCATCGGATCGCCAGCCTCAAAAAGGGAGCTGTGGTGTTGGTTCATCCCTGTTCTGACCCCCGCACACAGTAGGTGCTTAACTACACGTTTGGGGAGAGCTCCAGCCCTGCTTTCAGGGAGAAGCCACTGATTTGAAGGTGGAGGTCCAATCCTTGCCGTGGGAGGCACAGCCCTGCTGGGCCACGCTCCGCACAGAAGCATGCACACGTCCGCTGGACAGCAGGGCAAGGTCCACGCGGGCCAGGAGAGGCTCAGGTGCCATGTTGGGCAGAAGGGATCCCCTCCCAGAGCTCAGTGCAAAGAGTGACGTCTATCTGCCTCTCATCCAGTGGCACCTGTGACAGAGGCAAGACGGAGCCTCGGGGATTTAATATTTAACCATAGCGCAGACCTGTGACCCGCCCCTTGCCAGGGACAGGACAGAGGTGAGCCCCCAGAGGAATCCTTGCCACCCGCTTTGTAGCCGGTGTGCTCCCCTGGGCAGGAGGGACTGTCCAAGCCCCCCTGGGAGCCTCTCCTGAGTCGTGATGCTTCCTGCCATTCTTATGCCAGCCTGGACACCAGGGGGCAGTCGAAACCCAGCCCTGCCGCGGCCGAGTGGGCAGCCTTGGTCTCCCCATCAGAAGCCCACCCCCACCTCGTGGGTCACAGCCCGTGAGCATGCAGGGCAGTGCCTGATGGTGCCCTGCCGGCTCTATGTAGGGTGCCCTCTGACCAGGCTCTGCCATTGGATATGGGGCTTCAGGAGGGTTCCCCAGTGTTGTGGGTGCACTGTGTTAGGGGCACAGAACTAGCCCAGCTGTGACTCCTCTGTCACCCCTGCCTGGTGGGAGTGAAGCCAAGAGTCCTCCCCCCACAGCCCTGCTGTCCCCACCCTTTATGGTTCCAGCCCAGCAGGCCTGGAATTCCAGCCCTGGTGACTAAGCCACTGCTGAGCCAAGCTGGCCTGAGGAGGACAGGCCCAGCTGGGGGAGCCCAAAAGTGCAAAGCTGGAGTTCGGAGGTCCACCCAATGTCTGTGGTCCATACGGCCTGGGCCTCCCTGGCCCCTGCCTCCTACCTGTTCTACTGGGGGGGGGGGAAGGAGGCAAAGGGCGGGGGAAGACAGGGGCCCACACGGTAGGACATCAGTCTCTGTGGGGAACTGGGCTGAGCTTGGGGGTCCTCCTGGGTCCTCGGGTGGAGTCATTCTCCAGCTGCTTCCTGTACACAGGGTGTCTGCAAGTTGGGTGTTCTGGACAAGGTGGGGCAGCACAGCCATTGTCTGCCCTATGTCACTGCCATCTGCTGGCCACAGGGCTGGGGACCCTCCAATTTGGAGGATCTCTCTGCAGAGGCAGCATAACATAGGGTCAGGTGTGTGGGCCTTGGGTAGGACATGGCTGTGGAACTTGAGGCAAATGACTTAACCACTCTGGGCCAGCTCCGGCTGGAAGCTTCCAGAGCCCAGGAGTTGCTTGGCTGCCCTCCCAACACCTCCACAGTTAGCCCCAGAAACCCCTCCTCTCCCTCCTCTCTGGGGAGGGATGCAGTCCTGGGGGATCTGGGGAAGGGTGGTGGAGGCCAGCCCTCGGTCAGAGCCTCCTGGAGCCTGCTCCGTTCCCAGGGCGCAGTGCTGAGGGGAGGGGAGCCTGGAGGGAGCAGCGCCACCACCTTGTGGATCACGGGACGCTGCGTTTTGTTCGAGCAGTTTTATTGAGATTCCATCCCCATGCCCCACAATCGGCCCCTTATAGCGTATGTGCCGCTGGTTTTTAGAAATTCATAGCGTTTCATATCCAGTACTACCAATGTGAGGGTCCTTTTATCACCTCGAAAGAAATGCCGTGTCCTTCAGTGCCACCCCTACAGCCCCCAGCCAGGGGCCACTCACTGTTAGTTTCCTTTCGGTCCCTCTAGCGTCCCTTCTTCAGGACATTTAGCGTGAATGGTACCACGTGGTCCGTGGCCCTTAGCGACGGGCCGCTCTCACTTGCGCGTGATTTCAAGGCTCCCGCGTGTCCTGGCAGGCAGTGGTGCTTTCTGTTGTTGGAGCCGCCTAGTTTTCTTCATTCCTGCATCCACTGCTGCGTGCCTGGGACACTTCTTCCTGTTTGCATTCTACAAATGGTGGCTCCACAAACACCAGCGTTCAGGCCTCTGCGTAGACTTGGGTTTGCAGTCCTCGTGGGCGTATGCCTGGGGGTGGACTTTCGGGTCATATGGTAACTTTACGTTTGATCTTCAGGGGATCCCCAGGACTGTTTTCCAAAGCCACTCCTGTTACACCCATCACGCAGCCAGGGAGGGCTCCAGTTCCTCCAAGTCCTCGCCAACACTTGCTACTGTCTTTTTTAATTTAGCCATTCTAGTGAAGAGGTATCCATTGTGGTTTTTGATTTGCATTTCCCAGATTACTAATGGTGTCTAGTACCTTTGATGTCCTTATTGGCCACTTCTCGGGGACCCTCTCTAGAGTCTTCACACATGTTTTAGATGGGTTGTCTTTTTAGTATTGGGTTGTAAGAGCTATTTGTATGTTCTGGGTTTAGGTTCCTTATCAGACATAGCATTTGCCAATATTTTTTCCTATTCTGTGGGTTCTCTCTCACTTTCTTGACCGTGCCCTTTGGAGTGTGAGATGTCAATGTTGGCAAAGTCCAGTTTATCTATTTTCTTCTTCTTGCCCCTACTTTGGTGTCATATAAGCTTTCAATCAAACTCTTCCCCTGGGGGAGAAACGGAGTGGATGAGGGACTCTTGGACTGGGCTGAGTCATTTTGATGAGCTCAGAGTGGCCCTGAGGGTTCATTTTGTCAAAGAATTGAACACCCTTCGTTTTCCCAGGCCATGGGGGTCAGGAGCTCACCAGGTGCCTGCTGGTGACACTGGAGACCCAGCCAGCTCAGGGCTGGGAAAGGATCCGAGAAGGACCCTGGGTGGGAGAATGTGGTTGGTGGAAGAGGACCCTGGCCACGGGCAGGGGAGGGTGGGACCCTGGGGATGCCTGGGAGGGACGCTTCCACGTCTGAGCCCCGTGCTCTCATCTGTTAGAAAGGCCCAAGGAGAGCGCGGGGCCTTGGGAGCTAATGTGCTTTTCCATCCGCAGCCATGAAGGCCGACCGGAAGCGCTTGAAGGGCGAGAAGACGGACTTGGTGAGCCAGATGCAGCAGCTGTACGCCACGCTGGAGAGCCGCGAGGAGCAGCTGCGGGACTTCATCCGCAACTACGAGCAGCACCGCAAGGTCAGCACCTGCCCCTCCGCTCCCCTTCTCAGTCCAGCGCGGGCGCTGCCCCCTGAACCCCAGAGCACTGACGGAGGCTCCGGTGTGTGCAGCCTGAGCACCTGGAGGAGACCAGCACAGGCCTGGCTGCTCCAGATCCCACCCCCATGCCTGTGCCCTTGGGCATCCCAGGGACCCTCTCAGACCCTCAGTTTCCTCATCTGCAAGGAGTGGTCATGGTGCAGACCTGCAGAGCTGCCCCAGGGATTCTGAGATGATAAACGCCAAGCACTCATCATGCTGCCCAGCCCATAATAAGCACTCAGTAAACATGAGCTTGTAATGGCACTATACTGAAAGCATGATGACAAAGCCCAGGAGCACCTGAGAGACAGCCTGCTGGGAGGGAGGCTGGGAAGGCTTCCGAGAGGAGGTGATGTATGAGTTGGGCTCTGTGGGATGAGTAGGAGTTTGTGAATTAACTACCTGAGGAATTTGGTTCAGCAGATAGCTGTGTTATAGGCAGTATAGCAGCAGGCTTGGGGAGCTGCTGTGTCTGCAGAGAGAGTTTAACCTTCTGGAGTGCCGGGCAGAACAGCTATCCAAGTACATGACCCCAGTGGCAGAGTTGTGATCCAAGTGTGCACACACGGCTGGAGATGGGGGTGGCAGGTTCCTCCAGCGCCCAGCTCCTTTGGTGACAGAAGAGCTAAGCATTTCTTTGAACAGTTGGTGGTGGCAGGCTGGCTGCATGGGCCCCATTGAGCTACCCCTCAATGTCCCCATGTCCACTCTGGTCTTCACCAGTGACATTCACTGTCACCTCCTGGGGACCCTGTGATGAAAACTGCCCCACAGAGGCACAGAGGGAAAAGGGGCCAGGGGCAGGACACACCCCAGTGGCTACTTCCTCCCTAGGCCCCGCCTCCACCACCTCCCAGTGCCCTTTCGGTCCAGCATCGGCAGTGCCGGGGTCAGCACCCTCGGGTCCAATGCTTCCCATCCTCAGCCCTACCCCACTGGGGACCCCGCCTCCAGCCGAGCCTCTGGGGACACTCCACATCCAGCTGTGACACCAACCTCATGCACCGCTAAGCCCTGGTGGCGGCTTCCTGGGCCTCACCCAGGTGTGCAGTGGTGGGAGTGGACGGCCAGGCACGGTCTCGCCTCTGCCCGCACCACCGCCAGGCCTGGAGCTCACAGCTGCTCCTGCTGGCCTCCCCCTTCCCATCTGCAAAGTGGAGCCATGACAGCAGCCGGTCAGAGCCCCGCACTGCCAACACCCACGTTTCTGGTCCACAGAAAGCAAGCTGGCGGCTGCGCTTGCTGTCGTTACTAGGACGGTCATTACTGTCATTCTTACCACCGCCCTGGAGGATTCAGTCGGTCATGCGATCATGAGGATTCCAATGGATTAAAGTCCCTTCCATGGGACGCTCATCCCTCACCCAGAGGGGGAAACGAGCCCCCATTGGGCCGCCCCCACACAGACCCCTATCAGACCTTCTGGCAGAGTCTGAGGGTCTCAGAGGACCCAGGAGCCCAAGGAAGGAGCTCTCTGACACCTGTGTCTTGAAAGGGGACAGAGGAGCCCATCAAAGCCATCAGGGTAAACAGATGGCACTGTGGCTGGGCACTCATCTGATGGCAGATATGAGGCTGGTGATGCTCAGAGATCCCCTTAGTGGGAACCAGCATTAAGATGGCACCTGTTAACAGCACCTACTGTGTGCAGGCACCGCCTCCTCTTCACATTCGCCATCTAGACAGCCACCTGTGGGGAGTGACAGATACGATGCTGGTGATGCTCAGAGGCCCCTTCGGTGGGAGCTGGCATTAAGACAGTACCTGTTAACAATAGCACCTACTATGTGCAGGCATGGCCTCCTCTTCACATTCGCCATCTCTCACCTCTCACCCCACATCACAGAGGTGCACACTGAGGCCTTGGTGAGCCCGAGTCACCCAGTTGGGAAGGAGCGGGTGGTGCACCCAAAGGGTCCAGCTCCAGTGCCCACGACGGCATGGCTGCCTGCACTGGTGTCCCACGTCCCCACCTTCAAAGCCGATCAGACAAGAAAGGAATGGTTCCTGCAGAGCAGTTTACACGGCCCCTGGGGGCCCTGGCTGTCCCTCAGCTGTGGCTGCGCTGACACCTCAGCTGCTCTGCAGTGGAGAGCGGAGGAGCAAACCCCACACTGTGACTTCGTGGACACGACGTCCGCTTCTGGGATTTTGGGCATTTTTGGCAGTAAACCCTGTGAAGAGCACTGGTTACCAGCCTCCCCCGCACGCCCACCCGCAGCTTCCAACAGCCCCGCCGGAGCATCCGGTGGCACTTCCGGTCGGTGTCACAGCACCGCCAGGTTCATTCAGGAAAATGGAATCTGGTCCCAGAGACTGAACCCAGAGGTGCTTAACACTCAGCTGTATCCCCAGCCCTTTTTACATTTTATTTCGAGTCAGGGCCTCGCTAAGTGGCTGAGGCTGGCTTTGAACTTGCTTCTGGGTGATGTCTGGATTGAAAAGGTGAGATGTGTAAAGCGCTCAGTTTTTAAAATCTGTTTCGAGTCTTGTTTCAAGGAAAGCAGCTCCTGCCGGCCCTGGGGCAGCCACGTAGTGATGGTGAGCAATCCCTGCTGGGCCCAGCTGAGGTTCTCAGGGGCCACGTGACAACCCAAGGCCACAGAGTTAGAACTACTTCGAAGATGCTGAAGCCACCAGTCCTCATTGCGTCTGGCGTCTTTCAGGGTCTTGCATCTTTGGTCACCCAAAAGTGATTCACATTCGTGTGCGAATTAAATGTCCCTGTGAACAGGACTCGAGACCCTCAGGCTCGCCGGCCCCTTTGGTCGCCACTCAGCCTCCCATGGGGACCTGACTGCTGGGGAGCCCTGCAGGCTCAGCCAGGGCAGGTGACAGGACCCCAGCCCCAGGGCCAGGGGGAGGCAGGGACAGCACAGGCACAAGGCTGCTGAAAACGAGGGCCCCGGTCTGCCCGGAAAGTCCCCAAATTGCAACATTCAAGCCAGCTGGGCCAAACGCACACACCCTGTCCCATGAGCGCAGTTGAGAGGGGATTTGGGGACTCTCCACAAGTCCAGCTGGGGAGGTTCTCACGATAGGCCAGGCGGCCGGGCCCAGGGATGGACACAGGGTGACCTGGCTGCTGAGGTCACGTTGGAAACAGGCCTTCCTCCTCCAACCGCCATCCTATCCCCAGCTGACCCCTACTCTGCCTTCTCCCATCCTGTGCTGGCAGCCCAGAAGGACCTCTGCTACCTGGTCTGTCATCCAAGACCTTCGTGGTTGGGACAAATCCCACCCTTGTGAATTCCAGCCACCATGAGGCCCACCAAGTCCCAGCTCCCCAGCAGGTATCTCACCCCTGTTCCTTGTTCGTGAGGACATGATTTTACTTCCTCAGCTTGCACATCTGTGAAGTAGGAATAGTAGGAATAATCACGTCCCCGCAGCACAGATGCGTGTGAGATTTAAATACAGCAATGTAGTGAGACCCCCAGCCATGTGCAGAACACTCCAGGAAGGTTGCTGCTAAGCCTGCCCTCCTGCCGGGGAACGCTGCCCTGGGGAGGTGGGGTCCAGGTCTTGAAAGCACCTACAGCCCCTTCCCGCCCAACCTGGAGCAATTGAGGGACCAGTGGGACCAGCAAAGAAATGGAGGTAAAAATGATCCTGTGGGTCCTAGTGGTCTTCCGCCTGATTCAGGGACATTTCCTAGGCAACCATTTGAACCCCAGATGGTTCTCAGGGACAGTCCATTGCCCCAGCTGTTCAACCCTGTTCTATAGAAGTTTCTCAGTGTAAGCTGGGCAAGGGCGGGGTTCTGTCCACTTCGCGCCTGACAGTATCCGAACAACCAGAATCAGGCGAGAGGCCTGGGGCTGCTCTCTCACGCGTGGTCAGGAGTGAGCCCTCACCTGTCACACGCCCATGGAAATATCCCAATGTAGGTAGGGAAACCGAGGCAGAGATGACTCGAAACAATGATTACAGAACCAGGATCTGGCCGGGGTTTTCTCTCTCTCTCCAGAAGCTAGGCCACAGTTCTCCTGTGACAGCCACAGAGAAAGGCTGGTTTCCCCCTCTGCCTCCTGGTTGCTCACCATCTGGAAGCCAGGCCTGCAGTCCACAGCTGCCAGACAGGGGAGGCTACAGGGAGACCTTGGGTTTGCAGTGGACTTGGTGGCTGGGTGGTGGGCCGTCTCCCTCCTGGGACCACCCTCTTGGGAAGGACACTCGCTGTCCTGAAAGTGCCTCAGCCAAGAGATCAGGCCCCACTTGAGCCAGCCACTCCTGCAGCCGGCTTTGCCTGAGGGCTGGCTGGGCCCTCCCTTGACAATCACAGCATCACATAAGGGGGACTGGCCATAGGGGGAGGCGGGGCAATGGCAGGGGCTGCTGCCTTCAGGTCAAGCAGCTAATGTGGGTGGGGTGCAGCCTGTCTCCACCTCATCAGCCCTGACCTCAGGGGTGGTGGCAGGACCCTGTGGCACCAGAGCATCGGGGTCACAGGGCCTCTCGCCATCGCCCACCATCCTGTGGTCCTCGTTCTACCAAGCCCTCACTCTTCCAGGCTCCGTGTATTTCAGTGTTTCCTTCCTTGAAAATAGCATTGGCCCCCCCCATTTTATAGATGGAGAAGCACGGCCCCAGGATGGGTGCTTTCTCCCACATTCATTTATTCCTTCATTACTCACTGGGCCTCTCCCTAGGGTTCTCGGAAGGATTGGAGCCCAGAGTTCCCCCTGCACAGCTGGACGGGGCCCAGAGCCCTCTCTCCTCTCTCCCTCCAGGGCACAGCCCTCCCTGGGGGTCTCCCAGCAGGAGCCCTCCAGCCTGGTGTAACCTGGGGGCTCTCTTGCTCTCCTCCGCCTGCAGGAGAGTGAGGACGCGGTCAAAGCCCTGGCCAAGGAGAAGGACCTGCTGGAGCGAGAGAAGTGGGAGCTGAGGCGGCAGGCCAAGGAGGCCACAGACCACGCCGCCGCGCTGCGCTCCCAGCTGGACCTCAAGGACAACCGGATGAAGGAGCTGGAGGCCGAGCTGGCCATGGTGAGTCCTGCCGCCCGGGCGGGCCCTGGGCTCTGCGAGAAGTGATGTGACTGCAGGGGGACCTGGGGGTGACGGGAAGCGGGGGCAGCTTCCCCTGGGACCACAGGGCCCTGCAGCCCCCAGAGCTGACAGCCTCTGCTGCCCAGAGGGTGGGGCCTTGGGGGACGGCCGCTCTTCCACACCCCGCAGCCCACTAGTGCAAAAGAGAAAAAGCTTTTTCCGTGTCATCGGTTCAAAATATGTACATTTGTCTCGGGCATTTTGGTGGAGGTGGAAATACATCAAAACGTTAGCACTGTCTGTCCCAGAGCGGAAGGGTGACGCGTGGCACCCTTCCATGTTTTCAATGTTTCTGCAGCAAATGAATGCGGTCTTCAAGGAAAAAATTCTGTTTTTTCTAATGCAAAACAAGCGCTTAATATAGTGCCACACACTTTGTGCTCTGAGGAGGTCCTTGGGGTGTGAGGGGGCAGTGGGGACAGAGTGGCCAGGCTGGCAGGAGAGCCCAGGCCCAGAGCCCTGCTGCCCTGGTCTGTCCACCCCTGTGTGTTGCAAGCCACTCTCTGGGCTTCTCCGGGCTGCTGGGGCCAGGGTCAAGGCCCCAGCCTTCCCCCCTTCTCCCCTTCCCTGTTTTCCCCCCAGGACAGGTGGGAGTGTCCAGAGCATGTGGCCCAAAGGGCCTTTGAAAGCCACCAGGTGCAGGGTGTAAGGGGCTGCTGGGAGCGGGGCCCTCAGGACCCTAGACAGCCGGAGTGCCCGTGCCAGCAGGGGTGTGGCACAGTTGTGGGTTCTGGTTCTAGGCGGGCCCCCATTGCTCCCTAGCTGTGTGACCTTGGCAGGTGTCCTCACCTCTCTGTGCCTCAGTATCATCAACACAAGTAGAAATAGTTGCAAATTCCCCACAGGGCTCATGCGAGGACGTCCGTGAAATAGCACCAGGCAGCGCAGCATGATGGCTTCCTAAGGTCGCTTAGGATGAGGCCACACGACAGGGGGCAGGGCAGGCTCCCTGTACCTCCCTTGGGTCTCCTTGTCCAATGCTGACCCCTGGGGGTGAGGGCTACACAAGCAGAATAAGGTGCAGCCTCGGGTCCCCTGCCTCTCACACCCATGGGGTGGGTGCTGCCGCCACCTGCAGCCCAGGTGGAGGCCCTTCAGCTCAGCCCTGTTCTCCCAGGCCTCCCCAGGCCCTGCAGATGGACAGGCTCCTTGCCGAGGTGCTCCTGGGTCACTGTGGGCTGTAAGCCACTCACTCACATCCACCGGGCCAGTCACTTAGCTGCCAGCAGCTCGGGCTCTTGCTCCTGGAGGTCTTTGGACCTTCTGATGGCAGCGTTAGAGCTCAGGGTGGGCCTGGGGACCACTGGGAGCCTCTACCTAGAGGCCAAGGGAGGCTTCGCCAAGAGGCACTTGGCCATCTTGTTGGGGTGGCCTCCTGCTGCAAGGCCCTGCTGTCGCTCATCGGCTGGAGAATTTCACAGCCAGGGCTGAGTTCCTATCAGGCCCAGCTCCCCCAGTGCCCTGGTGACATGGACAAGACCCAGGCACTTCCCCAGGGCAGCTTGAGGTCCTGGTATCACAGTAGCCGAGTGGCTCTGGGTGGCCGAAGCACTGGGTGCATTGCAAGGACGTCACATCCACAGGTGCAGTAGAAGGGGTGGGTCTGGCTTAGAAATGGGAGCCAGGCTCCAGGCGGGGGTGAACGCTGGGGAGAGTGGCCCTGCGTGCAGTGTCCTGATCGAATGTGACCTCTCAATTAGAAAAAGAAAACAAAGAATGCGGAGAGGGCTCCAGAGGCCTCCTGGGTCTTGCTCACCTCCCGTGGCCTCTGGTGCTGGGTAATTTCTTAAGTGGCCCCAGGTGCTGCCACAGCTGCGTGCTAGGTTGCAGTCCTTGCCCGGCCACCGAGGCTGCTGGGAGGCATGTGTCGGGAGGGACCAGGGCTTCGGCCTCTGCACACACCTGGGGAGGAACCAGGGTATTTGCGTCTGTAGACACTGCCCAGGACGCAAAGCCCCCTCGGGTATTTGGAGGTGACGGTGCCCCAGGCCCTGGCCCGCCATCTGCCCTTGGTGAGGGGCCATTTCCCGGTCACAGCTTCTGGCTGGACCTCATGGAGCCGTGACCATGCTGGCTGTGGGACCGCCCTGAGGGGACGTGGGTGTGCACATGGTTTTAATGTGATTGAGATGAAATTCACCTGCCACAAAGCTCTCCCAGCTCAGGTGTGCTGTTCCATGGGCTTTAACACGTTGAGTCGGGGCAGGTGCTATAGATGCTCAGTAAACGTGAGCTGCTATTTCCTGTCCTGTCTTGAGTCCCCACCAGGGGTGACATAGGTTCTTGTGCCTGATCCCCTCATCAGTCATTGTGACCTTTGAACCTCTCCATGCCTCGGTTTCCTCATCTGTCAAAATGACAGTCCCCGTAGGCAGGTGAGTCAGGAATGGTGAGGCTGAGTGAGAGGCAGGGGGTGGCTGAGCCCTGTTCTCTTTGCAGGGCCACGTGCCGCATCGGCACAGCCCCAGCACTCCCAGCTCCCTGGCAGCCGCCCTGTCCCGTAAGCTCCACCTCCAGCCCATGGCCTTCCCAGCCGTTCCCAGCAGCCCTCTTCAGGGCCAGCTCCCAGCACTGGGCCTGAGCAGGGTCCCGGCAGAAGCCGCCCCCACAGCCATGAGGTCTGCGGAACAGGGTCCCAAACTCGGCTGCCGACATCCGCTTGCTCCTCGCGGCCCAGGACAACGGTGGCCATGTGCAGCCCACGATGTCCGTCTGGTGCTGCGTCCCATCCATGCCCAAGAATCATCAGGACCTGGTGCTTGCAGGGTTCCTGCTGGAGAGACTCCCTAGACAGGCATACAGTGGAGGACTCGGGAGCTCACGGGTGACTTGGGCCAGCGCCCTCGGACATGGGAGGTGGATACCGGGCAGCCTCCGTCCACAGACCCTCCAGGCCTCCCTGTCCCGCCTCGTGGCCTTCCCAGTCTTAGTTAGGACACTGGCCCTAACTTGACCTCCGTGACCGCGGGCAGATGGTGTCCTTGGCTTCGTGTGCATTGTTCCTGCAGTGTTGGACACTGGTGTTTACTGAGCATCTCCCGTAGACCAAGTGCTCTCCATGGCAACCATGTGAGGGGGACACTGCTTCTCCATCAGAAGCCTGGGGACACACAGGCACAGGGAGGTGAGGGGCCACTCCTGGGGTCCCACAGCAGAAGTGGAAGGGCTGGGGTGAAATCCAGGCTGTCAGATTTCAGAGCCCAAACTCCAGAGCACAGTGGCTTCCCCTCTTTCCAATGAGGACCCTGAGGCTCAGAGAGGTGGAGTACTTTGCTCACAGACACACAGCAGGTGAAGCTGTAGAAGTGGGGTTAAAACCCTGTTCTATCTGGACTCTTGTCACATGGGTGCTGAGAAGGTAGAGGTTCAGACGGGAGACAGGGGTCAGAGTTCAGAGGGGGCTCCAATATCAAGTTGTATTTAGTGGCAAAGATGAGTCAGAGAAATGCGGTGTGGTTTGCCTGGAGAGATGATCTGCTGCAGCCCCAGGCACGCGCAGCTCATCTGCAGCTCTGTCTCCGCAGGAGGCCCCAGTGCTTCAGAGCCCCCAGGCATGGCCACCAGCCTGGGACTAGCTACAGAGGACCCAGGTGGCAGGTACCTACTAGATAGAAGGCACCACTCCCAGGCCAGACGGGTGAGGCCCTGCCTGGGAGAAGTCAGCAGGGTGGGGCAGGAGCACAGGGCCACCTATGCCACCCATCCTGGGACCAGCTTGGGTGTTCCTGCACCCTCCTCATATGTGGCTGGGAGCATCTGCAGGAGCTGGGGGTTGGTCACTCTGTGGCAGGCTGCTCCCTGTCCCAGCCCTCTGCCCCTCTGCCCTGGCTCGTGCCTGGGGAATGGGTCAGGCAGCAGGGATTGCCCATGATGAGAGTATGTATTAATCCATGTCTAACACTGCCCTTTTTGTCCTGAAGAATTTGAGATCACCTCTAATGAAACCCCACAAACTGGGAGGGGGAGATGACCCAGTTCAGTGATCTCAGAGGCTGGACAGAGAAGACCTGTGGCGTCCCTAGGTGGCCTACCCCAACCCAGCACCACCTGTGTCCCCCGGCTCCCTCGTGTCCCCCGCACTCTCGGGATGGGATCCTGGGCTCTGTTGAGGGTCTGCCATGGCCCCGGCCTGCAGATGAGGTGTTTGTGGGTGGAGTCTCGTGAAGAGCAGGTGGCAGGTCAACTATGGGGGAGCCAAGGGATTGGAAGCCAAAACTGTTTGACCCTTGCATTTGGACCCTGGCTGGCCCTTCCAGATTGGGTGAGGGTGTGTTCTTGGACCCCCTTCCTCTCCACTTGCTGTTCTGCTCTTGGCGAGTACCAAGGGGACCCCAAAACAAGCTCTCATGTGAGGGTCCCCGTGGTGCGAGTGCCTGACCTCCGACAAGCCACACAGGCTGGTAACCCCTGCTCAGGGGGCTCTTGGCTCTGTCCGTGTTGGTGAGTGGCAGCCCCAGCAGCCCCCATGGTCACGCCCCCTCCTGTCTCCCGCCCTCTGCAGGCTAAGCAGTCCTTAGCCACGCTGACCAAGGATGTCCCCAAGCGGCATTCTCTTGCCATGCCGGGCGAGACGGTGCTCAACGGCAGCCAGGAGTGGGTGGTGCAGGCGGACCTCCCGCTGACCGCAGCCATCCGCCAGAGCCAGCAGACGCTCTACCACTCACACCCTCCCCACCCTGCAGACCGGCAAGGTGAGTCACCAGGCTGGCCCAGCGTGGCTGCCGGCGCTTCTCAGGAGGCCATCGTACCCAGTGGGCGGGACAGGCTCAGTCCACACTGCAGCAACCCAGGGCAACTCGGGTGGAGATTGTGGGTTCAAGATGGACTTCAGGCATAGCTGGATCCAGAGGTTCAAACAAAAGCTGACTCTCTGGCCTTTCTTTCCATCTCTTGGCTCTGCCCACCTGCGGTTGGCTCATTTTTAGACTTCCTACGAAGTGGCTCGTGAACAGTGAGTCCACATGTGTTTGAGGGCTTCATTACCTGTCTTTGATCTTTCGACTCACTTTAATTTCTAAATTCCAGATCTCAACTCAAAACTGGAAAATTAAAAAAAAAATCCTTAGAAAACTTTATCTCAGATCTCGGAAGTAGGCAAGTCATTATCTTCCTGGTCACTGGTTTTAACCAGTTAAAATAATCCCTAAGGGAAGGGTCCTGCAGTCCCATCTAGATGAGATCTCTACACAGGCTGTGTGTGAGGGGCAAGCAGTTTGATTTTTTAAGCCCCGAGAAAGAGAAACCCTCTCTCCCCGCTGTGTCCGCCTCAAATTCTAAAGAGAGAGTCTGATTGGCCAGGCTGGGTCACATGCCCACCCTTGAACCCATGGCTACCTCCAGGGAGAAGCAAGGACCCTAATTGGCCAGCCTGGGTCACACAGGCATGCAGGAAGGGCCAGGTGTAAAAGTCAGGCACTCCGCAGAGGCGCCTGGCGTGTGGTACAAGCTCCAAACTCCTCAGTACCCAGTTGCACCCGGCTCCATGCTCTGTCCCTCTCGTGAGTGGCTGCTCTTGTGTGACAGGTACAGGCGGAGCCCCTGCCCTCTGGGCCTTCCATAACCATGGCCTGTAGGGGCTGGCGGTCGGTCAGGGAGAAGCTGTCTGTCCTGCCGTTACCTGTGTAATGCAGGTGTCTCATCGCACTGCCGCTTACTAGGGACGTGACCATGACCTTGGTCAGGGTCCTCAGCTATAAAAGGGTGCTAGGTTCTTGGTGCACAGTGAGTGGTGCCCTCTGTTGGCCCGGGTTTCCCTCACCACCCCAGGGTTGTCGTGAAGCTGGAAAGTGCGCCATTTCTGGGAGGCCTCTGGGTAAACATCAGCTGCCAGCTCCTGGGCGTAGGCTTGGGGACTGTCATGATTGACAGGTCACACAGGACTTTTAGAACCCTGACAGTCAGCCAAGTCAGAGTCCTCGCTCCACTGCACGGAGACAGCAGCCCTCCCTCTACTGCGTGACCCAAGGACAGGCTTTTGGGGGCCACTCAGAGCTGGAAGAGCATCTAAGAAAGCGGCTGTGGTCTGGTTCCCCTGCCAGACAGGGAAACTGAGACCCAGAGGGTCTGCCCTGTTCCTGCTCCCAGCCCAGGTGTGCCGCCAGCTCCCCTGGTGCAGGGCAGTGCTGGGAACCTTGCAGGCAGCTGGCTGCTGGCCTTTGGAGTCTGCGACCACAGCTCCTCGTTGGAGCTGGCTCGGGTCCGGGAAGCTGGACACACAGATCTGCCCTTGGGCCCCTCCCCCTGCGCAGCCCCTGCCTCACCCACAGCCATCTCCATGTTCATTAACAGATACTCCCTTCTCTAGGAAGCTGTGCTCCGTGCTGTCCCCAGCCCTGTCCCCAGGGTCCTCTGCCTTCCTGTACCAGAGCACTCCTACCCCACCTTGCAGTCGCTGTCCGTGCTTTCGCCACCTCCTTCCCACTGCCTGGTCCCCAGCACTCCACAGGATGGCTGCCACTGGCATCCCTACAGATGGCAGAATGGCCCAGAGAGGGTGGAAAGCATGCCCAAGGCCACACAGCCTGTAGTGTGAACTTATCTAGGCAGGAATCCACTTGAATTGTGCCCCTCCAGCGCCCATCTCCCCATCACACCACGTAGTGGTCCTCAGTGGCAGAATAGCAGCACATAGTAGGCACTCGAGGAACAGAAAACCTATGGGCTTCCAGGCTGTAGCTTCTGAGCCAGGCCTTTCAGTCCATCACTGTTAAGCACCTACTATGTGCCAGGCACCATGGGCTGTAGGATTGAACTTGGATAAGACACCCAGGGCACCTGCTGTCAGGAGCCCACGTAGCCAGTGTGCAGTGAGCAGCAGGTAAACACAGCAGGCGGTGGAGTGCCCCCGGCTGTGATCAGCTCTTGGAGAGGGCGGCAGAAAACAGGCGTGGGGAGAGGTGATTGTTGGGGCACCTCTGGGAGAGGGCTGGCAGTGCTCCTGGCAGGCAGCAGGAACAGCAAGGTTGAGGCAGCAGGGAGACCGTCAGGTTGGAAGGACAGTGTGACCAGAACACGGTGACAGTGCAGAGGGCAAGCCGTGGAGCCCGGGTGGCAGGTGGGAAGGTGTGTGGGATGTCTGCTCCCTGGAGTGGCCTGGTGCCTGACTCTTGTTTCAGGGGCACTGATGATAGATGCGAGGCTGGGGAACAGGGCTGGTGGTGCCCCTTCAGGTTTCTTGGCTGGTGTGGTGTGGAGCAGCCCACAGGGTGGCACGGGGTCTAGGACAGTTGGGTGAGACTCCCAGGCCTTCTCCGGCCCTGGAGAGCAGGGGCAGGATCCAGAGGGTGTGGGGATGGGCAGGGCTGTGGAATGAGGGGAGGAGCTGGGCGAGACCTGGCCTCCCGTCCGCCTGGGTTCCGGTGTGATGGGCGCTAGGGACATCACCGCAAGCCCTGCTCCCTCACTCACCAGCTGTCCCTGCTCTGCAGCGGTCAGGGTGAGCCCCTGCCACTCTCGGCAGCCTTCGGTCATCTCCGACGCATCTGCTGCTGAAGGTGACAGGTCGTCCACGCCGAGCGACATCAACTCCCCGCGACACCGGACGCACTCCCTCTGCAACGTAAGGCCAGCAGCCGGGGGCCTGGGCGCTGGGGCCGCGGGGCGTGGGAAGCCGCTCTTTCCTCTCGTCCACCCAGGGCGCACTGCGGCGAAGGCATTTCCTGTTCTGTTCTTTCCTTTTGCAAGAAGTGGTGGATGTGGGGACAGAAAGAGATGAGGAAGGCGGGCCGGGTCGGTGCAGGGTCTGTGCAGCCTGGCATCCCAGGGGCCATCTGGGTGGGCCCTGCCCGCCTGCGCTTCCCTCCCACCTGCTCCCCTGGCGCCAGCTCTCAGCCTTCATCCAGGAAAGGAGCCGCGTTGTTGGCTGTATTTTGTTTTTGAGTTTCCAATAGTTTAGGCATGTGCTGCCTCCAGAGGGGCATCCTGATTATGATATCAATTTGTTTAATTTTACTTATTTAATCAAACACTTTTTGATTGCTTGAGTCCCACCCCAACCACCCAACTCTTGATGGTGGGATAGGCACAGGGGCTCAATGTTATAGCCTGCTTTCCATTGCTATAACAGAACACCTGAGGCTGGGGAACTTATAAAGAAAAGAGGTTTATTTAGCTCACAGTTTTGGAGGTTTGAAAGTCCACATAGCTTAGGGCCAGTTCCAGTAAGGGCTCCCCACTCTGCATCACATCACATTGATGGCATCATGAGCACATGCAAGAGGGAGATCACATTCTGAGACAGGAAGCCAGAGAGCAGGGAGGGCCGGTCTTGCTCTTTTATGATAACCATGGAGAGAGAGCAGGGCCTCAGTGACTCCCAGTAGCCTTCACCTCTTAAAGGTCCCACAACTTAGCACATCACCACACTGGGGACCAAGATTCCAACAGGGAAACTCTGGAAGGATGTGGTCAAACCGTACCCGAAGCATAGCAGTTTCCCAAGCTGGGAAGCAGTGAGTGACGGTGGGTGGGTCATCTGAGGACAGTCAGAAACCACATTGACCCATCAAACAGTGGGTCAGGGTGGAGACCACATGGAATTTCTGTTTCTTCGCACGGTTGATGACGCAAAAGGCTCCCCTGCCCTATCCTGAAGACGAGACACCGCAGAATGGGGTCTCCAAATGCACAGGAAGCTCAGTTAGTGTCCCTTTATTAATGAACCAAACTTAAGAACTGAGGCAAGACAGAAGCGTCACTCGCTGATGATGTGAGGACCCTGCTGGAGAACTCCAGACTGGCCTGAGCCATCAGGACCCCTGAGCAAGTGCAGACCAACCTACAAAATACCTTCCTGCACTTACAAAAACAGCAGGAACTCCCACGAAGCTGGGTCTGCTGATGAAGTGGGTGGCGGGCATCACTGCCCCCGGGGCCAGTCACGGCCACAGCAGTGCTGGGAGGCCTGCATGCTCGGGGCTGGGATCCTTCCCTTACTGAGGCTATAAGGAAGCAGGAGAGAATTCTGGTGACAAAGGCTGTCATCAGCGACAGAACCAAGGCGAGGAAGGTGGGGCACTCAAGGGGCCTCCGGCATCCGTGCTCTGGACCTCTGTGGAGCCACACTAGAGCCAGCCGTCCTTACACAGAGGTGGATAGGCCCAGCCTGGAGCCAGACTCCTGTAGCATCCGTCGCGCCCAAAGGCTGTATTTTAAATGCTCCTAGAAGCCCACCCCCAGAGGGCCCTAGACACAGGCCAGCCTTCTGTGTGGCCCACCTCCACACACCTGTCACTAGAGGTGGCAATTCCAGCACATCGATGTCCAGGCACACCTCACACAGGCCCTGCTGCCAGGACAGGTGTGCACAGAGGTAAGGTAGTTAGAACCCTCCTCTGTTCTTGCTTGACACAGGATCAGCAAGAGCAAGAGTCGGGACCAAGGACTCTGGCCACTGATTTAGAGCAGAGGTAGGGACTCCGCAGAGAGAGCTTGGAGAAGGCTGGCGGACGTTGGCCCAAGTGACGCTTCCTTGTTCCTTTTTGTGCATGATACCCAGAAGTCAAGAAAAAACTCCCAGTCAGACCTTAGTAAAGACTTGTGAAGCCGATGATCCATTTGCCCCAGGCAGGGTAGATCAATTCTGGGATGTAGTGAAGGCTTTGGCCTGTGCACAGGCCTGGAGCAAGGCTGGTGGAAATGTCCTGCCTGGCTAAGATGAAGGCGCTCAGACCCTGTGGGGAGAGCTCCTGGGGCACCCAGAGCTCAGGTGCAAGTGTATGGTTGCCCAGAGAGAGTGCTGGACCAGGAGGAATCAGACTGTCCCAAGGAGAAATCATAGCCTGCTTGTCGTTAGGTCCATGACGCTGGACTGCCAGGGGCCTCTCCTCGTGTCTGTGAATTGAACACAGTCCTTCCTACCCCTCCGCAAAATAAGAGATGCGTTGTGTTGCGTCTCTCGCAGCTGCCTCCTCTGTTTCTGTTCTTAAATTCTTTATCATTGTGCTTTTCTACAAAAGGAGATTTCTTTACGAAAGCATGGAGCAAAACCAACCTCTAGTTCACATGCAGAGGACCAATCAGGAGGGGAACGCAGAAGCCCTGAGCGGCTGATCCAATGATCAGAGGGTGTTGGGGGTGGGCGAGGCCAGAGTAGAGAGGAGAGCACCCCAGGGTCTCTGGCCGGGACCCCCACTCCAGGCCCTGACTTGGCGAAGCCCAGACCCCATCAGTAAGCCATCTGGGAACGTCCGCTTCAGAAGGCAGGGGGCGGGCACTACAGAGGCAGGGCAGCCCCTGGGGGAAGGAAGGAAGCCACCTGTGCCCTCACGTGTCATGTGTCCCTGCCATTTCATCCTCCTCTTCTCCTTTGGCTGCAGGGCGACAGTCCCGGCCCAGTTCAGAAGAACCTGCACAACCCTATTGTACAGGTAGGCATGGCTTCCCTGGCCCGCCAGGTCCCCTCCACCCTACTTGACCACGATCTCATTCCTCTCCCTGGGTCACCGTTGTCCCCATGCCATTCTTGGACTCCCACGGTGGGGCCATTCTGTCTCACAAGGGTTGACCCCTGGACTGTCTCTTCCATGTCCACTCCAGACCTGCAGACCTATTGTGTACCCAACATCCCAGTGTCCTGCTGCCTTGGCCAGCATCTTTCCCTGGCAGCCAAGTTTTTGAAACTGGAATTTCTGAGTGCTTAGTGCTAGAAACTTCACCTGTTTTTAGTGTTTTCCACATTCTGTCATCAGAGGGGGACAGCGCTACAAGGAGGGCTACAAGGAGGAAATCGACATGAACTTGAGGGTCAGCAGGGGCCTCTGAGGTCACCTTGGTGGCCTGGAGGCCCCACATGCTGGTCTGGTCCCATGGGGGTCCTCCATGCTGGCCCTTCTCTCTGGAGCTTCTGGCCCACTGGCTGCAGGTGGGGCCTAGAGTCCAGGACGCTCTGAGGCATCCTGGGAGCCCTGGTCTGGTCTCAACTCCCCCATTCCGTGGATGTGCCACCACACAGTTTTGCATAAAGCACCTGACAGTGTGCAGAACTCCTGCAGACCCACCCCCAGTTCCTCACAGGTGTCTCCACCCTCTCCCCTCCCCTTACCTGGTGCACACAGGTGTGCTCAGCAGAGCTGCTCAGTAGCACTACAAGGCTCTGCCCCCTGTCCCCCAACAGGCTCCACAGGTTGTGAGCTAATTGAAATTAAATATTGACAATATGACCAACAACAGCTCCTGACTATTGAATGCCTGCTCTGAGCATCTTTGTCCTCACTTTAGGGGTGACCCTGTGACAGTCCTGGGCGGGTCCTATTGCCTGTCCCCAGCTGGTTCTAAAACTGGCTCAAGTTTGCTTAGAGGGCGAGGAGCAGACCCTAGCATTCTGGCCCCAGAGCCCAGCTTCTTAGCTGCCCCTTGGCCAGCCCCTGACCTTGACCTTGACCTTGACCTTGACCTTGTCCCCATCGGCTAAGCTTGTCTTTGCTCTTCTCCCTTCTCCCTCCACCCCTGGGCTCCCCCCAGTCACTAGAGGATCTTGAAGACCAAAAACGGAAAAAGAAGAAAGAGAAGATGGGATTCGGCTCCATCTCGCGCGTCTTCGCCAGAGGGAAGCAGCGGAAGTCCCTCGACCCAGGCCTCTTTGATGGTACCGCCCCTGATTATTACATAGAGGAGGACGCGGACTGGTGATGCCCGCCGCCCCGCGGGCTGTCTGTGCGTGTGGACGTGCGAGCGAGCGTGGGGTGCGGGGCCGGGGGGTGCGCGTCCCCGGTGCGCGCGCGCGCGTGGGTGCTGCGCGCGGCCGAGGCCCCTCCAGCCGCTGCACGAGCGTGAGCCCCTCCCTCCCCGCGTCGCCACCTCTGTAATTGATGTACATACTCAACCGTGTGTGACTCTGTCAACTCTGTCGTCTCCGGAG
This sequence comes from Aplodontia rufa, assembly GCA_004027875.1. Taxonomy (NCBI): domain Eukaryota; kingdom Metazoa; phylum Chordata; class Mammalia; order Rodentia; family Aplodontiidae; genus Aplodontia; species Aplodontia rufa. The sequence goes on along the minus strand of PVKS010009023.1, from coordinate 31,651 downwards.
CGATGCAGTTGTGTTTGTTAACCTGGTTTAGTTTGTTGTTTTGTTTTTCTTCCATGTTCGGTTCCTTTTTTTTCCCTTCCTTTTGTTTGGTTCGTTGGTTTTCCCTCCCCTCCTTTTTATGAAACTTGAAAACTTGAAGGACTGCTATGTATTTGTAAATAACACAGCGATTGTGCACTCCGTGCTTGTACATGTCCCTCGTCCCAACCGCAGCTCCTGGAGCCCTCTCTGAGGATGTGGTCTGTTTTTGACGTCCCCCTCCTCCCACCCCCGGTGTGAACGTGTAGGACCAGACCCTGGTCTGGGGTGCGCCCAAGTCACTTTAGCCACAAAATGCCATCGACGTCAGGGTAAGGTCGCTCTCCGCAGAGACTGGCGGGGCCCAGCTGGCCAGGGGGCCTGTCTTGGCTGGGTTCCTAGTCGGTCACATGGGCTCTTTTTAATGGCCTGCCTGTTTTTAAATTGCGTTGCCCGTTTCTTTCTTTATGGAGAAAAAAAAAAGGAAATTGTTTCGTTTAATTTATTTGCACAAATGCAGAAAACATATTCTATCTAAATTATTACGTAAATGTGGGGGTGTATATTTTTCCACGGGGTGGGCGGGAGGCGGGCGTTTCTGTTGACTGCCTATTTTCTGTTCATGCCGCTGCCAAACTGCGCAAGGTAGAGTTTAGGGTGGCTAGACCCAGGGACCACTGCATTTCCAAGCTTGCTTTTTCTCTTTTCTGTCTCTCCCATCTCCTGCCTGTGAATGGTGGCCTTCTCCCAACACCTCCGTGTGCGGCCTTTCTCTATATATATTTATTTATCTGGCTTACAGAACACAGCCTCCATGAGCAGAGCGGTGACCCTCACAGTCCCCTTCTCTTGGGCCTGTCTTTTGAAAGAGGGTGAGTCCAGGGAGAGAGCCCCAGGCTCATCCACAGGGGCAACCAAGGGGACCCTGGTGAGTTACACAAGGGGCCCCAGCAGCGCCTGCTTCTCCCAGGGCTGTCTCTCTCTCGTCCTGGGTGTAATCTGCACGTGGGCCAGGCAGGTGATGGGTGGGAGAGGCACTTGCCTTCAGGGCAGGGCTGTTGGGGACAAAGTATCCAGCCCCTGAGCTCTTTGCCCTGCCCATTCCAGCTGGTTCCTCTAGCCATGTGAAGACTCTCTCGGGGTTGCTAAGGTTCAGTACCAGCTCGCCTGAGCCCCCCCTCACCTTGGGACTGGGAGCCAATGGGAATACCTGCCTTTCTGGGGAGCAGTGTTGGCCAGCAAAGGGACTCTGTGCATTCCAACAAGGGCCAAAGAGGAAATGGGAGCTTGCAGCCAGGTCTGCCCCACACCTGAAACTCCATCCCCCGTTTCTGTTGCTCTAGCCCCTGGCCTCCTCCTTACTAACAGCTCGGTCACCCTAGACCACAGCCCTGGTGCTTCTGCTAACAGTAATGTCTTCGGCTCTTAAAAACCAGCAAGGAGCCTTTCAGATGCTGCAGCAGCTGGAACGTTTAGGGTATTTTGTCCAAAGTCTCTAAAACAAACTGAAAAGCCCCAGTCAGCTCCCCCTTGATCAGGGGTGGGGAGAGGTGTGCAGAACTCCACAGGGATCTTCCTGCCCTCTTTGGCTAAGCTGTTCAACTGAGGGAGAGTGGCCAGAGTTGGCATCAGAGAGAGATTTTAGAAAATACTTTCTCCTCCATGAATTACTTTTGGTTATTGTTGATTTTTATGGCTTTTCCCCTTTACTTACAAGAAAATAAGATTACAACCACTCCTGGTAATGATTTAGTAGTTCCTTTTCATTTCAGTTTTTGTAAATTAGGAGATAATTCTAAGAGTTACTAAGGATGATTTATTTAAGAGAACTACATCAAATAGTGAATGAGTTATGGGTTACATTAGATGAAAATAACCTTTCCCGTGGGAAAGGTTCTCAAAGGCATGGACACAAATATAAAATATTAAAAAATCTAAATAAAGCTTATTTTAAAATATGATCGAATTCTATGTTATTTGATTGCTTCTATTTTGCTCCGGGTGGGAGGCGCTACCCAGCCTGACCTGCTCCTTGGAATTCCAGGCCTGGCTCCCGAGGGGGTGTCGGGGAGGGGCTGAGGAAAGCTGGCCGGATTCTGGGCCCATGGAGGGACCAAGCCCGGGTGACCCCCCAGAAACATCTTGAGTTGCCGCCCTGCCCATAATTTGGAGGAGCGGTCAGCACCCAGGGCTGCTCCGTGGTCCTGAAGCAACACTTCCGTGCCCGGCACCCTGCATTCCGGAGCTCAGAGTCCCTGCTCAGCTTTCATCCGCTTCCTTCTACCCCCGGCATGCCTTCCAGAGGCCCAGAGATGGAACCTGTTATCTGGGACACCTTACTTTCTGCTGGCCTCAGCGGGCCTCTGCAATGTCCCAGGCTTCCCCACCCTGGGGACTGAGAGTAGTTTAAGAGAGAGAGTGAGCGGCCACAGGGCTTCCTTGATTGAGGACAGAGTGTGCCAGGCTTTCTGAGCCCCATGAGATCCCCCAGGGCTCCCCTTGAGAGACTCCACTGTGTGTCTCAGGAAGAGGCCACCTGGGTAACCCCAAACCCTGTCTCTAGCCAGTGGCCTCAACTCCTTCTCCCAGCTAGAAAAAACTATTCTTCCCAGCAATCAAACCGGTAGACCATGGGGCTTTTAACTTCCCTGCCATCTCTGCTGGGAGAAAAGAGAGGCACAGGCCATGCAGAGAAGGGTTAGAACAGAGGACCGAGGGTAGTTAGGACCCGGGAGCTGCTTAGGTTCAAGGTCAAGAGAGCTGTTAGGAAGTTAGGTTCACCTCCCCCACAGTTCTAAATGCCTAAGGGGACAGGGCAATGCCAGTGCCAGGATTCTGGAACCAGAATCCTCTGGTGATTGTAAGGGACAGCCAGCATTGAGAACCATGTGCCTGTGCTTCCTGAGACCGGTCCCATGCAGACATCGCTAATCAATCGGTCACCCCAGTGACCTCGGGCTTCTCTTTTTACAAAGGTTCAGATGGTCACCACCAGACAGTGGGAGTTGGCACACAAGAATTAAACCTGTTTGCTATCCTGAAACTGACCCACCCCCTCACACTGAAACACTCAGGGAGATTTTGACCCAGAGAGAAAAGACTTGGCCGGGGTCCTAGGCAGCACAACCTGCAATCCCGGGGCCCTCTCAGGAGGAGGGACACACCTCATTCAGATCTTGGTAGCGTTTCCCAAAAATCCACAGTACCTACCTCCTCTGTGCATTTTTTCCGAGTGCTGGGGCTCAATCCGAGGGCCCTGCACATGCTAGGGAAGTTCACTACCACGGAGCTGCATCCCCAGCCCCTGTACCTACTCTGTTAACTGATTCTTGTTTGAGAGATGTTGCTCTCAACAGTCCAACTCCACGGGCATCTATTTGTCAGAAATTAAAATAGGGCTGCCAGAGCATCCTGGGCCAGTGTTCCAGCTATACAGGTTGTGCACTGCACCACTCTAGAAGGTTCCATTCTCCAGGTTACTATGTGAATGGTGCCTTGGCTTGTGCAGGGTGCAGCCTGCAGGGCTGTCCTCAGGGATCCTTCTGAGTGCTCTCCCACCTATGCCAGCAGACTCCAACCAGCGTAACCAATAATAGTAGCAGCAATAATAATATCTAACATTTGTTAAGCATCTACCATAGGCCAGGCTCTGTGCTGTGCATTTTCCGTGATTAACTCAGTTAACCCTCCCAACAGCCTGTTATTGATGAGGACACAGAGGTTAAATAAACTGGGCTTCAAACCTAGGGAGTCTGGCTGCACCCCCACCCCTCAGTAAGGAGGAGCTGGGACCAGCTATGGCAACATGCTAGGGACATCTTCAGTGTTTCTGCCAGTTCAAAGGCCACCACCTAACCTTTGCCCTCCAGTGGTCTCTGGCATACCTAGCACTGTTTGGCTTTTGCAACAGAATCTGATTCCATCAGCCTTGCTCCCAGGACTAGAAAACCCACCCCGGCCAGGCACTGGCAGGGCTGGCCCAGCAGAGATGGGGGCCCAAACCAGCTCTGATCCTCTCCCTGGCCAGATGGGCAGCAGCAGCTTGGCGCCTCTATTTGCCTGCCTCAAAGCCACAACTGCACCGGAACCAGGGTCCCAAGGGAATACGCCCTCAGCCACCCCTCTACCCCACACAGGGTGAGCACGCAGCCTAGAGCCGCCCTGAAGAGTAGAATAAAGAGGAGGTTTGCAAAGTGTGTTCCACGGAACCCTGAGGGTCCCTTAGGTCACTCCATGTGGCTACCGGACTTTCACCTAAGAGTCCATTTGAAGGGTTTCTTTCTTCAGAAAGAAAAAGTAGATTTGAGAGCCACAGTAGATCGTATTTATCAAAACCTGACCAAGCCTTGGGTTTTAGGATGTGAACTCCGCACTCCTACCACACCCACTGAATCTGAAGGTTTAGGGCTGAGGCCCTGGGATCAGAGTAGATTCGAACAATTCCCCAGCGCAGGCTCCGTCTCGGGGGTCGCATGGGGCAGAGGCCAGGGCGGCAGCGTCCTGTCCTTTGACGGGTGCAGACCCGAGACCCGACAGTGCAGGGCTGCTCTGTACGCTTCGCTCCGCCTGGGTTCCAGGAATCCAGACAGAGCGCAGCTGATCGGCGGAGGCTTTGGCCCTTTGGCAATGTGGCTTTGAAAATACCCAGGAAACAGACCTCAGAGCATCGCAACCCCAGCCATCTGCTCTCAAAGGCTCTTAAGCCCCTAGGTGAGGCAGAACATTCCCGTTTTCCAGTGGGAAAAATGCCTGCCCATAACGCAGAAATCACTAGGGAGCATCATTCATTGATTTTATAAAACAGTGGATCCCTAACTTTGCATTGACACAATAAAGCCATACAAACAAACAAACAAAAATGACTTAGAAGTTTGTATGGTAGAAACTATTTAAATATCAAAGTCATACTGCGGATCACTCTGCAGAAAAATAGGATGGCAGCTGGGATATGGAGATCAGGCCCAGGCCAAGGCACAGTGTCCTAAAGCCCAGCTCCCAGGAAGTGAGCGAATATGCAGCCTTGTGCCCTGTAGAGCTGTGTGCCCCCAAACTCAGCCACGAGCAAAGCCCCCCAGGAGGACTGATCTTCAGGCAGCCGCGGCACCAGCTGAAACCTTAACCCACTCCTTTGGGAATGCCAGGTCGCAGCGCACCCACGGGTGCCCAGGGAGCCTTGCCATACCGCAGCAGCTGCACCGCAGCAGTCTCCGGGGAACATGGGCTGGTGACCTGGTGGCCTCCCGAGTTTCAGGTTTGGGAACGCCCTGGTTGCTCTGTTAGGTGTCACCAGTAAGAGCAGGTCACTGGGTCAACATGAGGATCTATAAAATCGCTCACCGCACTCCCAGAATCCTTGGAGTGAGCAAGGATCTGCCTTTCTGCAGTCTTTGGAACTGGGTCCAGGGGCCCCTTGCAGCCCACCAGCAGGTTCCAGCCCACACCTGCCCAGCCCTGACCCTGCATGAGATTTCCAGCAAGTTCTTTAACCTGTAAGTCTCAGTGTCCTCAGCTCAAATGCGAAAGCTCAGCATGTTTCAGAGACAGGAAAGGGCTGACCCTGTGATGCGTGTCCCCCGTGACTCGTAGCATGGATAAGTTCCATGGGAGGTCAGGAAAACCGTGTGGAAGCAGCTGGACACAGCTTGAGCACACAGTGACTCAATGAAGACCTGTCCCGGAGTTGTACAGACCTGAGGTCCTCCTGCTGCCAGGGCTACGAGCGCCCGTCTCGGGTCCAAATTCCGTTCAGGGGTTGCTATGGAGGAGAACGGGGCTTCTCTGCCTTGAAATACAGGAGGCTAAGACCTTTGGTGGGAAGCCACCAGCTCCAGCAGTTTTCTGTCCCTCTAGAGTCTGAGTAGAAGCACACTCCATTTGTGGCTTCCATGGGGAACTTTGGACTGAGGGAGGCAGTGGGGCTGCCCAAGCCTGGGTTCCGGAAGCAGAAACCCCCAGGCCCTCCAGGAGAGTGTATTTATGAGGAAATGTGTCTTAGCCCAAGGCCAGACTGGCCTGGCTGCGAGCCAAGCCCCGCTCACCCTCCAGAAACACTTCAGATGCTATTACAGAGGAATGAGCCAAGGCACAGAGAGGTGAAATCCTTGCCCAAAGTCACACAGCTCAGAAGAGGCAAAACCAGGTTCAACCCCAGCAGTCTGGCTGCAGTGCAGTCTCTGGTCGACCACGGCCCCAAGGGTCCCTCAGAGGCCCCTTAGCCAGAAGCTCCTTGCTTCTCTGCTACACACTGGACGTCCCTGTCAGTGGGGCCCCACTGACAAGAAACAGGTTTGAGAACCACAGAACAGCAGCTGTCAAAACCCGCCTAAGCCTTGGGTTTCAGGGCAGAGACTCCCGGCCCCTCCCACCCAATGAATCAGAAGGCTGGGTGTCACTGAAGCTCCCAGCACGGGCTCTGTCACAGAGGCCACAGTAGCAGCACGGTGACATGGTGCCGACCTGCCTAGGCCATCCTAAGGAAGGCCAAGGCCACCTTCTTGGGGCATCCCAGGGTCCCTGCGGGGGAGCAACCACACACAGTGAGGCCCCAGGCTGCTCCCCCATACGCACATGCAGCTGTTGCTGGGGGCTGTGCCGGGCCCTGCTGAGCAAGGCGATGGGGCCATGTATCTGCCACCCCAGGCCAGCCTCAGAAGACCACAGCAGTGCCCTATCAGAGTCAGAGAGGTTCCCAGCTTCCCTGGAGGCCCACAGCCAGGAGTAGTGGGTCAGATGTGAAGCCTGGCTGGTTCTGCGTGTGGCATCCATGGTCTCAGATTTCTCCTGATGTGTGGTCCCCCAGTGAGCATCAGCTGGACCTGCCAGCCTTGGCCAGGGGCCCGTGGTACCCCATGGACACTGGAAGTAACTCTGCCCAAAGCGTGTCGTGGGGAACAGCCCGGCTTACATCTGCTGCGGACCCCGCCCTGAGGACCCCACCCTGGCCTTGCCCGTCCCTGAACCCCCATGGCCCCAGCCCAGCAGGGTCAGGAGCCCTTCCCAGCTTAGCCAAGGACTTGCTGTGTGACCACAGGCAAGTTGGTTTCCCTCTCTGGGTCGCAGGCTTTCTCAAAAACGCACCAGGGCAGTGGTTATCCACCTGTGCCAATGAGGTCTTAGGAGTCCCTGTCATGCTACAGAAAGCGTTGGTGGCAGCCCTATTCAAGGCCATCACCTGCATGCTGCCCTGGGGCCCCAAGCTCCCGATAGCTTAGTTCATAGCGATGACGTCATTGGGAGGAAGCTTCTGCAGCAGGAAAGCCAGGCTCAGATCCTCTCCCAGAGCCCCCAGGCTGTTTCCAGGGTGTGAGGAGGGCCTGGGCACCTGCTGGGGGAGGGGCCACCCACCAACCTGCCCCCCTTTTTCACCTGCCCCTGCTGCCCATCTGTAAGGAGTGGTACAGGTCCCTCCTTAGCCCTGGAAGAGCAGGAAAACAGGGATCCCAAATTCAGGAAGTCCTCAAGATGAGGCCCCAAACCTGGGACCTGGATCAGCCACAGCAAGGCCATGCTGAGCAGTGCAGCTCCCCGCCCCCAGCTCCCCTCAGTTTACAGTGCTCTTTCCCAGGCAGATGGGGGCCAGAGCAAGAGTGGAGATTCTGGGCAAACTCCCTGGGTTTAAAGCTCAATCCTGACACTTGTCACCTGGTGACTTTAGGCAAGTTACTTAACCCACCGTGCCTCAGTTTCCTTATCAGTAGATAAGGAGATGACATCAGAGAGCTGATACACAGGAAGGGCTTGGCTCAGGTGCTGCTAGGTGGTACAGTGGAGATGATGTGACAATGGTGACCTCGTTCCAGCCTGTTGCCACCCTGTGAGGTAGGCGGCACGGCCCCTTGAGGCCCAGGTAAGTTCAGTGCTTACCCAAGCAGCCGGGCCAGTCCAGCTATAGGAAGCAAGAATCGTGGACCAAGGGGGCCCTCAGTGGCCCGTTGCCCACACCCCTCTACTGCAGATGGGCAGGGCCTTGTCCGTGACCAAGCCAATCCTGCAACCCAGAGCTTCTCACTCCCACGCCAGTGCCTCGAGCTGCAGCAGACCGTGACAGTCCTGTGGGGTAAAAGTCCACACGTCATGGAAACACTGCATCGTGCCTCCAGCCCCTGGAGGCCAATCTAGCACGGCTCTGACCAGATCTGCAATGAAGAAGAATAGCTCACTTCTTCCAGACTTGTTTGACCGTAGAACCAGGCCTTTTAATCTAGCTCCAGGGACCGCTGGGAAACACTGGGGTGTTCCTCGGGGCCCCTAGCTCTGTAGGGCTTTGAGCTGCTAAGTCAGTGGTTTTTTGGGGATGTCTGAGCACACCACGCGCCTGTCGTTGTTGAGCCACAGGAAGGTCCTGATGCTCATGTGGGCTCCCTGTGAGCCAGGTGCATACCAGGTGTGGTAGAGACTTCTGTCTGGGCAGAAAGCACAAGAGCCCCTTGGACTGGCCGAGATGGAGGCCAGGGTTCACTGTTTTGCTGCAGTCCTAGATCCCAGGTATAGACAGGGGGGTTGAGAGCATGGCACAGGGCCCCGGGGGATGGGCACACACATCCTTACGGTGCATCCAGGCCCTCCTGCCCTCCAGGGCCCCCTGTCACCCTTTGGAAGCTCTGCGCTGCCTAATTGCTTTCCTTCGGACAGATCAGAGATGTCAGAGTCACATCCAGTTTGGCCTGCACAGGGCCAGCTTCCTTCCTTTTTAGGAGGCTGATATCTCTGAGGGTGGCATGGAGCCCAAGGACTCAGGCACATGGACCAGGGAGGTAGGGAGGCAGCCCTGACAGCTGTCACTGTGGAAGACAGAGGCTTGGAGTCAGGGAAAGAGGCTTGCAGGAGGCCAGAGGGATCTTGAGGGTTCGTCCACAAATGGAGAGGCAGAGGTACCAGGTCCAGGTCAGCGACTGCAGCTAGGCTGTGTGAGTCCCCCCAAGTCGCCTCCATCTCTTCCGTGTGTGCAGGAAACACACTTAGTACAGCTGAGCACGAATGAGCCTGCTGAAGGTAGGGGCTGAGCAAGGCCCGACTGAGGAGCCAGCTCCGGGGCTTCCATCCCAGAGGCAGAGCTTAAAGCCATGACCCTCAGCCAGTCATTCTGTCCCCTTGAGCCTCAGTTTCCCCTCTGTAAAATAAAAGATTAAAACATCTTAGCAGTTGCAAAGATAAAAGAGCAAACGGAGAGAAGTGTTGGACACATCCAGCTGCTTGCGTGGGCCGCAGGAGACCCCATGAGAGGAGCTGGGCTGGTGGCCCAAAGCCAGGCTCTGTACATGCATGGGCTCTCCTGAGCTCCCGTCCCTGCTCTGCCTCAAGGGAGGGCGCAGTGAGCGCAGGCCTGCGTTGTCAAACACCAGGCCAGGGATGGCGAGGCCTCGCAGTGCAAGTGGGGATTACTTCTGCTGTGAGCTCTGGGACTGACAAGCTGCAGAGTGTACTTTGAAGTGACAATGACAAGGACCATCCTCCACAAGCTGTCCCTGGGCCACTCTGTGCCGGACACTTGTGAGTGTCATTCCGTGAGTGCTTTAGACTCAGCCAGCAGACAGGCGAGTCAGGAAGGGGCCCTGCCGGTCCCAGCAGGGAGGCCCAGGCTGGGGGACCACAGCCAGCCAGCCGGTGTTTCCAGAGTGCCTGGCTTTTCAAGAAGCCAAATCTGTAATGCAGCGCATTAACAACCAATGCGTTAGAAAGCATGTGTGCGCTGGGAGACAGAAGCCCCGGGCCCGCATGCCTGGGCGCACGGCTCTGCCGCCTCCAACCTCGGTTGTGGGCGCTGCGAGTCCAGCTCTTCCCCGTTTGCAGGGTCCCCAGGGCCTGCCCAGCTGCAGATCTGTGAGGCAGCTCCTTCCCCGTGCCTGGGCAGCGAGGGGCCCGCACTTGTTTCTGAACCCAGAGCAGAGAACCCAAGCTCTAGGCTTCTGGGGAGCAGGGTGGAGAGGGAGAAGGGTGATCACTCAGAGCCCCCAGCCCCCCAAGGTCACCATGAGCACTGGGCTCCGCCCTCCTGCAGGCAAGCAGCCCCATCACCTTTCATCTTCTCCACCAGAGTCCGGGGGACTCACACATGGGATGGGGGCTTCACCTTCAGGAGAAGGTGCTGAGGGGCAAAGGGACCCCAAACCACCCCACAGGCCTAGGAAGATGCCTGCTCTCCAGCGCACAGAGCAAGCCAGGGATGTGGCCAGGGGGTCAGGGTGAGGACTGGGCACAAAGACTGGCTTTATGGCAAGGAATAGGGGACAGGGGGATGTGATGAATGCCGGCAAAGGACAGTATGACGTGAGTGCCTACTGTGCCAGGCATGTGCTAGGCACGTTGCGTACGCTAGGTGAGTCATTCAACAAACACTGAACACCTACTGTACGCCAGGCTGAGGGCACAGATGTGGACAATGAGACAGCATAAATCACCCTGGCACACTCCTCGTCCCAATCACATCAACTGTTATTAACCCAACAGAAACAGAGGCTCAGAGAGGTGACATAAGTAGCCCACGGAGCCACAGCCGGGGAGAGAGCAAGATGAGAATTGGGGTCCACAGGCCACACCCCTCTGTAGGCAGACACGAGTGAAGCTGATAAAACCAGGGGCTGGCAGAACAAGGCTTGTTCTTGAATTTCCAGAATTCTGGAGTTGGAGGGAGGCAGAAAAGGAAGGTCACAGTTAAAGGAGGGAAAAGACATTCACAAAGCTGGTGGAAAGTTCCTGGGGTAGCTTATCCTTGTGCTGCGGCTCTGGCTGCACACATCTAGAAGGGCACTGGCCTATGGTGAGCACCCAGGCTCAGGAACACCCAGTTTCAGGACCCAGGACTGGAAGAGCCGCGACCGGCACCAGCCTCCCCTGGACGACCTCCCCTAGGGTTGGCGTTGTGGGAGCCCCTTCCCTTCCTTTTGAAGGAAATCAAATAAACGCTGCGCATAAGATTCTTGCTCTCCCTACGTTGACCTTGTGCACCCGAGTGGCTCAGCGCTGGGCGAGGAAGTTGCTGGGACTTGAGAGGGCAGCATTTTGAGGGAGGTCCGAGGATGGACATTTGTATTCGTTGTTTAAAAAATGTCCCAGCAGCCAGAGCCTCCAAATGTCTACCATGCCCAAGGGCTCAGGATCTGGCTTAGTGGTGGTTCCCAGGTCCCAGTGAGCAAATGGACAATGGGTGGTCAGCAGAGTCTCTTGCCATGACAATGACCACGGGGATGGAGGAGGCTGGCCAAGCAGAGTCTGAAAGAAGCTGAGCTGTCCAGAGGCCCTTAGAGGAGGCGCTGGGAGAGAGGGGTTGGCCAAGCAGGAAAGGCAAGTCTTTGGGTCTCCAGTTAGGGAATCAGGGCCTCGTGGTTCCCCACTGCAATTCACAGCTCCCAGTGTTGTCTCCAAGAGCCATACAGACACAGCTAGCATGTCCTCTGCATGGGCCCAGGACTCTGCATAAAGACCGCCTCCCTCCCCCTGGTTTCTCCTGGGAGTCACCTTTCAGCCCCACCTAGCATGTGAAGTTTGCCAGAGAAATATGTCAAAAATGAAGTACCAGTTGGGGAGTGCTCAGGGAGGCCAGCAGCTGGCGAAGATGGACTCCAGTTGCAGGCTAGACTATAAGAAGGACGTTCCAAATGGGAATGCTGTAATGGCAACAGAACAGATTAGCAAGGAAAGTTTCTGATGTATATTTTTTAACAGATAGAGAAGCAATCACTGGGTAAGCTTATCCTGTCCTGGACATCTTCTTAACATCTTTCCACAAAGCCCATAAAATCATAAATAGTCGCCAAACATCTAGCTGGGAAAGGAGCGCAGGGCAGGGTGGAGCCTGGTCAACCCCAGGAAGTCCATTCCCTGACCCTTTGGAAAATGCTTGGAGGGTAGGAGGAGGGGCAGTTGGGGTCCTCTGAGGTCGGGGCGGAGGCTCCTTGTACAGGCTAGCACCTCACAAGCCAGCAAGACCATAAAGGGTGGGGAAGTGCAGCAATGTGACTTTTAAGAAGAACGGGGCAGAAAGGACCAATTGCTACCTGAGCGGCGCTCTCTCCATCCGACTCTTCCTTTCTCTTTATGGCTTGGTGTATTTTAAGGGACACGCTGGGAAGGGACAGGAAGTACCATTGGCTTTCTCCTGGAGCCTCCAAAGGGCTTGCCTGGCCGTAGGCAGGGCGTGTGGGTTGGTGGCAGCCCCCAGCCCATTGCCACTTTGCTGACCACCTGGCGTCCTGCTGTTGGCCCCTAGCAGCTACGGCGCTTGGTGATGGAGCTGGAGCCCGCGATGTCTCTGAGCCTGTGGGAGCGAGGGTGGGTCTTGGGCACATGTTTCACAGGGGTGTGGCTGAGAGCCCCACGGAGAGTTGACATCCAAAGCAACGGCCACCACCGGGCCATTAAAAGTCAGTGCTCACATTAAAAGTCAGTGCAGGGTTTAAATGTGAGAATTCAGTTTTGGCACTGAAAGTGCTGACACAGGCTCCCCTGCCACTTCCCGAGGGCAGGCAGCTCTGACCACAGCTGACTGCAGGGCACAACTGGTCTGAGCACGGAGGGCCAGGGCAGGGCAGGGCAGGGCAGGGTAGGGCACCCTCTGTGCTACGAGGAAGGACGGCGAGCTGAGGCCAGGGAAGCTGCTCAGCCCTCATAGTGCACAGGACGGTCCCCACAGCCCCGAACGTCAGAAGCACAGAGGTGGAGAGGACAGGACTGAGAGGAGCCCACAGGCAGCCAGCTGTGATGACAGGTGTGCAGGAGGCACTTCGGGCAGGTCCCCCTCCCACCCCCTGGCCCTGCCCTTGCCCCTGCCCCCCTGCCCTTGCCCCTGCCCCTTCCCCTGCCCCCCTGCCCTTGCCCCTGGCTCCCCTCCCCTGCCCCTGCTCCTGCCTCTGTTCTTTCTCTCTCTCTCTCTCTTTTTCTCCTCTCTCTCTTTTTAACCAGGGATTGAGCCCAGGGCCACTTAACCACTGAGCCACATCCCCTGTCTTTTTATTTCTTATTTTGCGACAGAGTCTTGCTAAGTTGCTGCGACTGGCTTTAACTTGCGATCCTCCCGCCTGAGATCCACCACACCTGGCCCTGCTCCCATTCTTTAACGAATCCTGAGAGGCCCCTTTCCATCCAGGCAGCAGTGGGGAGGCTGCTCACGCAGGCTAACAAGGGATTGTGTCCATCTCCTCCCAAATGCACACCCAGGAACATCCTGTTGGCAATGAAAATTGGTCACTGGGGTATAATTACACCACAGAAACTGAGAAAGAACTACTACAAACCAGAGCGCTTTGTAAGAACACTGGTTTGGGGCCTTGCTAGGTACCGGAGATGCCTGGGGAGTAACCATGGTCCCAGCTCCTGCCCTGGTGGTGCGGACGGTGTGGTGGGAGAGGCAGACGTTCATCCAATGCTGGCACAAGATTCATTAATTTCAGATGTGAGAAGCACGGTGCTGAATTAATGAGCTTGTGTGAGTGTGTGTGTGTGTGCATCTGTGTATGTGTGTGCACATGTGTGTATGTGTGTGTAGTTTGTGTGTTGGGTGGGGCACATGTGTATGCATGCTTCTCTGTGTGTGTGTATGTGTGTGCACATGTGTGTGCATCTATATGTGTCTGTATGTGTTTGCACGTGTGTGATGTGTGTATGCATCTGTGTGTGTCTCTGTGAATGTGTGTGAGTGTGTGTTTGTGTGTGCACGTGCGTGTCTGTGTGTGTGGTGTGTGTGTGTGTTAGGTGGGGGCACATATACTAGGTGACCAGAGAAGGAGTCCCTGAAACAGATCCCTGAGGGCTGTGTGGGAGTTCGCCAAGCTGAGAGCAGTGGCCACCACTCAGGCCGAGGGCTGGAGCGGAGACCAGGTGCTAGGAGCATCGGGGAGATGCAAGAGCCCCAGGGTGCCAAGAGAGCAGGGAGACCGAGGACAAGGCCAGCAAGGTAGGCAGGCTGCCCACACAGAGCCCGAGGGGAGCTTGGACTTCGCTAGGGAGCCACTGGAGAGGTTGGGCAAAAGCTCTGGGCAGATACATTTTTGCTTCATTTTTTAATCACTCCAGGCCCAAGGAGGATGGAATGGAAGAGAGAGAATGAGGCCTGGTGTTGAGAGGTGGCTGAACTACTCCGGGAGATGTTAGGGCTGAAATAGACCAAGGACAGGAGGCTCCAGAGGGATGGGGTTCAGCAAGGGGCCTCGGAACCCTCGCCGGGCCTCATTGCCTCCCTGCCTCAGCAGTGGTGGGGAGCCGAGGTCTGAGCCCCATGTGGCATCAGCAGGCCCAGTTGGGTACTGGGACGTGTCTGATCACCTTCCCTTCAGGGAAGCCTGTTTCTCTGCCACCCTGAGCTGGCACATAGATTGTCATTTGTGACTAATGCTTTCCTACCAGGCTCCAGCGAAGTCCACATCTAGTCCCACATTCTAACCCCAGAGAAGTAGAAACCGGGCAGGTGCCAACGTCTGTGATGCTGTGGGCACCAGAAGGAGGCTCGGAAGTCCAGGGCATGGGTCACCAGCAGCCAGCTGGGTGTAAATGGGGGCGGGGGAGAAAAGGAAAGAAAATGACAGAAACAAAGTGCTAGAGCAGGTGTTCCCACGGCCGCTGGCCTAGCGTCTGCAGAAGTCATGGGGGTGGGAACAAAGGTGCAGAATGCCACCTTCCAGGGTGAGGCCTCCAGGAGTGAGGCTGCCCTCTCAGTGTCCAGGCAGGAGTCAGGCAGGGTGAGGGAGCCAGCAAGTTCCCTTCCCTCAAAGTCCCCAGTAGGCAACATTCCTGGTCCAAAGACCACTCAGTGCAAGTAGACTGTGCTCCTTCCTCTAAGGGGAGGTCCCACCCCAGACAGGGGTGGGCCAAAGGACCTTGAGAGCAACCTTCTAGTCCTCGCACTCTGAGCCCCGCCGGGCAGGGGCCCAGGAGAACTTGGTCATGACCCTGTGGAAGTGGAGAGCAGGCAGCTTTCCTCACTGTTGCTGGGTCCTGGACCCTGGCACTGGGCCAAGGCTGTTTGCCTTCATTTAGATGCCAAAAAATTTAAGCTCAGGGTGGGTGGACCAGGCAATGGCTTAGGCCAAAGGTTTCTCAAAGGTTCTACCAGACACCCACGCACGGCACTGGGGGCATCACGCTGCCTCGGTCATCTCAGCCCAGGGCTCGCCTCCACCAAAGCCACCATCCTGCTGCTGTGCCCTTCCAGAGGCCCCCAGCAGCTCAGTGAGCTTTAGCTGGTGTTCCCCATTGTGGACTTAGCATCCAGGTGCTTTTGGAGTTTGGTGGATTGTCCCGAAAGACAGGCAGACATGTAAAACTCTGAGATAAGTGTGGAACCCATGTTTGCATCAACTCCATCTATCCCCATTACAGGCCTTTGGATCACATGAAGTCTGTCTCTGTCTCTCTGTCTGCGTGTCTGTCTCTCACTCTGACCCCACGATCATGCTTCTACCTCTGCAGCTCAGCAGGCAACTTCCCAGCCTCAGAGAGCAGGTCCCTCTCCCCACTCACCAACCCAGCCCTTGCCAGTTTTAGCAGCCCTTGCCAACATTCTCCTCTGCAGCATTGTGTACCACTGTGTACCCATTTGTAATAAAAACAGGAACAAGCCTGGCTTCTGCCCTGAGGTACTCACCCTGTGGCAGGGCAGATTCACATGGCAGCATGGCATCCAAATGTGCAGAGAGCCAGGGGGACAGCATGAGGCACGAGGATGTCCATATGGAGTATAAGGAGGAAGATGCACACTAAACTTCTTAGAAATATAACATATCGTTGATAACATTAAAAATAAATAAATAGTTGGATGAATGAGTTAAACAGTGGACTAAGTAGCTGAAGAGAGAATTTTTAAAATGGAAAATAGATCTAAGGAAATTACCTACCAAAAATGGAATATGGAAAGATAAGGAGATAAACTATGAAGGAGAAATCCAAGCTGTCCAGTCTCGTGCAATAGCCACCAGCCACAGGTTGCTTTTTAAATTTATATTTGAATTAATTAAACTTAAATAAAAGTAAAACTCAGTTCCACTGATTCGTTGACCACATTACTAATGCTCAGAGCTGCCTGTGACTAGCAGCTATCACTTTGGACAGGGACCCTTATGTCTCATTTCCACCACCACAGGCAGCTCTAGTTTATAAAATAGGAGAGATGGAATTTTAAAATCCAACTGGTGTTTAATTGGAATCCTGCAGGAGGGCACAGGAAGAATGGAGAAGAGGTAATATTTTAAGAGATAAACGAACACATAGATGCAGAAAGCATGATTTATAGAAGTCAGACTAATAAAAAGATATTTGCATCTAGCCTCATTGTAATGAAACAGAAGAACACCAAAGACAAAGAGAAAATCTCAGCAGTGACCAACGTAAGAGCAACAGTAAGACAGACGCTGACTTCTCTTTGGCAAAAGGAAGAGAGAAGACGATGGAGCAGTGCTGAAAGAAAGTAGCTCCACCCCCAAACAGTACACCCAGCAAAACTCTTGCAGAACACGGGCAAAGGAGACTTTCCAGATAGACGAAAGTTGTAAGACCTTAGCAGTCAAATACTTTTCATCAAAGGAGATTTTTAATCATGTTCTTCAGAAATAAGCAAAATAATTCCAGAAGGAAGGTGTGAGACACAGGCAGTGATGTACAGAGAAGTTGGGAAATGTGTGGGTGACTCATTTTAAGCAAAGATTATCATAAAATCATCACGATGGCAATATCCAAAGTGCAGGATTTCTTTTTAAATGAAAAGAATTAAAATACTGCATACGAGAGCAGGTGGGTCAGGAGAAGAAATAGAAATCACTGCTTTAAATAATTCCTGCAATTTAGGATGGAGGGTCAAGATGGTGATCAGCCCCAGGCTTTGGTAAGTTAAACATGCATAGTGATTTTTAGGGGTGAGCTGAAGTTGCTGGTTCTGGAATTGGAGCCTGTGTCAGAGCCAGCTGGGCCCACCCAAACCTCAGGCCCAGGAGATCTGGCGTGAGGTCCTAGAATTTTCTTCGCTAACAAGTTCCCAAGAGTTGTTGCTGTGCTGGTCCCAGACCACACTTTGAGAGCCACTGCACTAAAAAGCAGAGAAATAGCTTAACTCCAAGGCAATGGAGCAGGGGAATGGAGTGACGAAAGAACATCCAGGAAGCATCTTCCATCTGGACCTGCTCTGTCCAGGAGAAACGGTGCCAGTCACAGGTGTAATTATGATCTTCTGATAGTTGCATTCAAAAAGTAAGAAAAGCCAGGCACGGTGGCACACACCCGTAATCCCAGTGGTGTGGGAGGCTGAGGCTAGAGGATCCCAAGTTCAAAGCCAGCATCAGCAACTCAATGAGACCCTGTCTCAAAATAAAAATAAAAAAATTTAAAAAGGGCTGGGGATATGGCTAAGTGGTTAAGTGTTCCTGGGTTCAATCCCCAGTTTAAAAAAAAAATAAGAAACAGGTACAATGAATTTTAATAATAATATATTTTACTTAAATCAATATGCCCCAAAGATCACTTCAATATGTGATTGATATAGAGATCATTCATGAGATGCTTTACAGTCTTTCGCCCTATATCTGCAAAAGAAAAAAAAAAGCATGTATTTTACACTTGGAGCTTACCAGCGAGGATGAGCTTGGTCACACGGGTTCTGGAGGCGCCCAAATCTTGAGGTGCCGTTGGACAGCACAGCTCTAGCCCATCAGGGGCAGCACCTGCGGGACACTAGGCCAGTCGGTCACTTTTCACACAGCATCTTTTGTGAGATTAGGCATTACCATCAAGCCCACTTTACAGATGGGGAAATTGAGGTTGGGAAAACAGAAAACACCCGCCCAGGATCATTTGGCTGATAAGGCACAGAACCGAAGTCCAGCCTGGGCCTTTGAACCTCCAGGCCAGAGGTTTCTTTAAGAAGGTTGTGTCGTTGTGATTGCTTAGTTTTTTGCAATAGGTAGTAATTATTTTAGGTCTTGCAGGTCAGACGTCTCTGCCACAATCACTCAACTCTGCTACTGCGACGCGAAGCCTCCATAGGCAAATTCTATGTAGAATACTGCTAGGGGCTGCATGTGACGTCCATTCCCCTCGGTCCTTGTGTCCCAGCTGGGATGGGAGCAGGAGGTGGGTGCTCAAGAGGTTGATTTGCAAAGAAACTGGAGCGAGGGCCCAGCGCATAGGAAGCCTCTGGTGTCCCTGGCCCTGGACTCCACAACAGCGGGAGGTACAAGGCCAGCTAAGCTTCCAGGCAGCCGCAGCCCCAGGCCAGGCTACAGCCACCCTGCACACTCACAAAACACACGTGTGCAAGCACACACGCAGAGGCATGCGGGGAGTTTGCTGTTCTTATCTGTTCTCTCCTCTCCACCCCATGCTGCCTCACTCTCTCCTGTCTCCTGTACCTTAGCCACTGTTCTCTCCCCAAGCCTGCATTCCCGCCCCCCTCCCTCACTCACTCTCTTGTGCTCTCTCTCTCTCCTCCTTCTCCTTTCTTTCCCCTCCCATTCCCCTGACAGCCAAGCACCATCCACCCCACCCACCACCTGGGCCAGGCAGGAGTATAGCAGCAGAGGAGACCCAAGGTCCCTCCCCAGGCACCTGAGCAGAACTCAAGATGCATTTTATCCCAGAAATGGGTAGGGCCAAGGCACCTGCAGCCGAATTCTGGATGTGGCCCCAAAGTGCCCAAGCCCCCTGGGGTCGGGGCTGATAGGACAGCAGCCATCCCTGACTGAGGGCTACGTGGCTTGTGGCTTCAGATTTGGAGTTTGCAATATTGTTATCAACCTAGGAGGCTGATATCATTATGATACCCATTTTATGGATGGAGAAACTGAGGTTTCAGGAAGTTTCAAGAGGGAAACTGGCCCCTGCATCCTCTCCCCAAGCAGAACCTTGGGCTCAGGGGTTGGTGCTGCTGTGTCACATTCCAGGGACACAGCAACCCTGTACTCTAACTGCCCAGATCTCTGTGCCCCTCTGCTGTGTCCCAGGGTAAGAAAGAAGCCTTCAACCCACTAGAGGAGGGAAATACAATAATGCTAGCAATAACCTCTCAACTCCCGGTGGTCACAGTGACGGCCACCAAGTCCCCAGGGCAACCCAGGAAGGAGGCAAGAAGCAGAGAGCAGCATTGTGCCAGCTTTACAGAGGGGTAAACTGAGGTATGAGGCACTGGGGAGAAAGGGATCTGCAGGTGACTGATGAGTGTGAGGTCACCAAGGGGGTGACCCCTTGGTGGTTTTCAGAGTCCCTCCAGCCGTTTAACTCAGAAGGAGGCAGAGAAGGAGTTGGGAAAAGGGACTTTGAAATTTACAAAAGAGTTCTAGACTGTGGACTTTTTTCCATGTAACTTTTTTCATATGTAACACAGCTTAAGCATCCCTAACCCAAAAATCCAAAATATTCCAAAATCTGACATGTTTGGAATATTCCACACTGTGAAACTTTGTTGTATGCACAAAACTATGAAAAACATAGTATAAAATTACCTTCAGTCTACATGTACGGGTCAAGTTCACCATTAGACACGGGTCCCAACCCCAAGGTATTTCATTATGCATATGCAAATATTATAAAATTTATTTTAAAAATTGAAATTCAAACAGTTTTCTCCCAAGCATTTCAGGTAAGGGGTACTCAGCCTATCCCAGTGATGCAGAAAATTCAAGAAATAGAAGCGTACACATGGTTCCTCCCACACACTCACAAGGGCAAAGTCACACACCCTCACCCACGCACACACATACACGCACACTCAAACTTGGACACAATCACCCATCACGCCTCCAGAGGTAGACTCTGCATTTATCCACCTGGAACTGTGTACTGTGTACACACACACACACGTATCCATATGCATGCATAATTATTGTGCCTTCAGGGTCTTCCTTTTCCACTTACAAATAGATGGGGAACGTTTTCCCATGTCAAAAAATATTGTTGCATTACAGATTTTTAAATTAATTGCCTGAATTCCAACATATGAACAGAGCATCGTTCATCCAAATGAATTCTCATCAATAACCATTTCCTGCTTCCTGGTTTTTATTTTTTCCACATTGTTTCATCATAAGACTATACACAATTATCACGGAACTTTGATAATCACAAAGGGATCGCAGGAAGAACATCGCCTGATCTCCCTGGCACACAATAACTCACCGTGAACACCGTGCACTTGGTACCCATTGTCTTAACTATGCCCTATGTGTCTTGATGAATAAGTGTTTTTACATCATTACAATAATTTATTTATATTATAGTATTTTGGGCATGGTCATTTTTTTCTTTCTTTCTTTCTTTCTTTTTTTTTTTAAGAGAGAGGGGACAGTGAGAGAGAGAGAGAGAAAGAGGGAATCAATTTTATTTAGTTTTTCATGTGGCTTTCGTTGCTCAGACACTTCATTGTGTATGTGATGCTGGGGTTCGAACCTGTGTCCTCGCGCAAGCCAGGCAAGCGTTCTAACCACTGATCCATGGCTCCAGCCCCGGTCATGTTCATTTCTAAGCAGGTTGATTTTTTAATGCTTGTCATTTCTCATGGTTTTAAGTCTGTTGGTTTTTTTTTTAATCCTGTTTTAGAGAGAGTCCTTTCCCTCCTTGATGGGGTCCGTGGGACCTGGATCTTGCATGTTCACGGGGTGTTAATGCAGTACCCGGACTCAGAGCGGAGCTGGGAAACGCTGCTGGAGGGTTTATCTTTCTTTCTCTGCGAGGGCCACTCCAGACGCTGGCTTGAGTGTGTTACAGAGTGGAGCTGGGTTGCATTCATTCCTAGAAAATAAATCACCCAGTTGCCCAAAGATGACTGTGGCTGTGTTGTTTAGGATAGAGAAGGATGACAAAGGACCCCCATGCCCATGCACAGGAGGAGGTGAAATAAATTGCCCGGCACCCTTTCGACGAACCCCGTGCCGTCAAAAGATATTGAGATGGAGAGATGTCCTGCGCTTTTGAGTGGCGGCAGCGGTGGTGCGAGCTTTGGGGTCTGTGTGTGCGTGTGGGCGTCTGTGTACCCCAAAGGCGATTTAACCTAATGATGACTGCTGCTGTCTCTGAGTGGCACGGGGAGATGTTCATTTTGTCTTCCTTTTATCCCTTTCTGAAATAGGTTTATCATTCTTACCCTTTTCTTTTGAGGGGGCAGAGATTACTTTTATAATAGGGAGAGATGGCAGACCCAAGTCAATCAAAGCCATTTTGATTTGAGAACAAGAAACGGGTGGGGGGGGACACGCTGCCCCGCCCTGTCCTGCAGCTCCCGCCCCCCAGCGCAGCCCTGTGCTTGTGTGTTGCAGACTCCGACAGCCAATGCAGCCCCACCCGGCAGAGCCTCAGTCTTTCTGAGGGCGAGGAGCAGATGGACCGGCTGCAGCAGGTGGAGCTGGTCAGGACCACGCCCATGTCCCACTGGAAGGCTGGCACTGTCCAGGCCTGGCTGGAGGTGGTCATGGCCATGCCCATGTACGTCAAGGCCTGTGCCGAGAACGTCAAGAGTGGGAAGGTAGGCAGCTCCGGGCCTCTGTGGCCTGTCCCCACACCCTCCTGTGAGCTTCTCCCTCCCAGGAGCTGGCCTGTCCCCCTAACCCCCAACTGCCAGAGAGTCAGGAGGAGTCCAATCCAGGGGCCAGCCAGTCTGTGCTCAGGCACCGGGGTCCCTGCAAAAGCACCATCTCCCTTGCAAAGCACATAGCCTCCACTGCTTTATCTTTAAAATGGGACCAATCTTCCCTTGCCTGGTGGGACAGAGGCAGGCCTGGCCAAGAGGGCTCTTTCCAAGTTCTGTGGTCACATCTCACCTGTGTGGCAGGCTGCAGAGAGGCCCCAACTGCCCGGGGAGGTAGGCAGGGAGCCAGGGGAGGAGCCCTGGCCTACAGACCCATCTGTGGACCCCAACCAGCAGCAACTAGGGCCAGCATCACGTCCAGTGCCCAGGGCAGTCCCTGCCCCTCCCTTCTGGTGCTCAGTACCCCCTCCCGGGAGCAGGTGCTGCTGAGCCTGAGTGACGAGGACCTGGAGCTGGGCCTGGGCGTGTGCAGCTCCCTGCACCGGCGCAAGCTCCGCCTGGCCATCGAGGACTACCGCGACGCGGAGGCAGGCAGGAGGTGAGCTGCGCTAGGAGGAGAGGCAGACCAGTCCACCCTGAGTCTCAGCGTCACACTGGTAGGCATGCGGGGCTCTGTGTGCTGCTCCAGGTATGGGGATGCAGCACAGGGACTGAGATGGCCCAAGCACACCTTCGCTGCAGGAAGGTACTGTGCATGCCCCAAATGCCCTGGGACACCCCCCACTCCGATCACTTGAGTCTTGGGAGACTGGGGTGCCTCCAACCAAGTGGTTCTGCAAACACGGCCAGAATGTCTGCCTCACTTGCTTCCGTCTCAAACCTCATCCTGCACCGAGGGAAGACAGGGCAAGCGCAGCTCCCACCACCCCAGGACCAGGAGCGGTGAACAAGGCAGGAAGAACAGAGGCAGGCACACGGATGAGACAGGCAGGGACCATCTCATTGAAATCGCTCCCACAGAGGAACAGGAGGAAGGATGCGGAGGCCACCCGCACTCACTGCCCACTCCCGCCGCCCAGACCGGCCTCCCACCTGCCTCTCTCCAACGGGGGCCCCCATCCACCCAGCTGCACCAGGGGAAAGGGAAGGAGCCCCCCATGGGCCTCGGCCTGCAGAGGGGGAGTGCAGCTTTGTAGATCTGACACTTTCTGTTTTGCATAATTATCTCCTTCGCTGGTTTCCCTTCGTTTTGTGCAGTTAATTAATCAAAACTGTTGGTGTGTACTGTTATTTGCGGAAGCAGCTTTGTGGATTAAAAAAGAAGGGGCTGGGGTGGGGAATCTGGCCGCTTTGGAAATAGGAAAGCCAAATCCCTGTGTGTCCAGGAGAGGGGTCCTTGGCGTGATTTGGAGGTGGCAGGAAATACTGAGATGAGGCTGGATCAGAAAATTGGGATGCAAGTGGAAGAAGTGACTAGAAGGTGCCAGACCTGTCAGCAGGTCAGGTGGCTGCCAGGCCTGGAGGCTGGAGCTGGGGCTGAGGTATGCGGAGGTGATGGGCAGGACCAGGAGGCCCCTAGTGGGGTTTTCCCTCCCAGCTCCTGAGGGTCCCGGGAGCTCTTCCCTCACCACCCGCCTCCTACCCGGTTGCACTCCCCAATTCTATTGTCCTACCCAAGCTGTAAAGTCCTCTCACTCTCCCCACACTTGAGTCCACAAATGTGGCCCGTTGAAACAGGCAGAGTGGGGAGCCCAGCCACTGCCCAGGTCCCTGTCTTAGCTGGAGCTGCCGTAAGGACATGCCAGTGGCCAGGGCTTAGACACACATGCTTGCTTCTCACAGTTCTGGGGCTGAGGGCTGAGACGAGGGCACCCACTCTGGTGAGGCCTCTTTCTGGCTGGCAGAGGCAGCTTCTTGCTGTGTCCTCACCTAGCTGGAAAGGAAGAGGACAGGAAGATGGGGAGAGAGAGAGCTGTCACTCACCCTGGGGACCTACCATAACTCTGATCGTCTCCCAAAGGCCCAGCCCCAAACACCATCACACTGAGGGTCAAGGCTTTGACCTGAACTGGGGAGGACAAACATTGGTCCGGAACAGTAAGTGGCCTGAGAAGCTCCAGGACCCCAGAGTCTGTGATGCCCAGAAAGGGCTGGGGTCATATGCACGGCTGATGGGAACCAGAGAGCTGGGGAGGAGGGCCCCGGGGTCAGCGAGCCCCGGCACAACCCCCGAGGCCTCCCTGACATAGGCTTCATTCTGAGCTCCTTGTGCCTGTGTAAACCTGGCCCGTATCTAACTTGTCCTGTGGCCTCACCTCTGGGAGTCAGTCTCCCTGCCCTTGGGCATAAATTAGGACAGAGGTTTCTAAACTTTTGGGGATTGTGGCCTCTTGAAGAGCTCTTGATGGCTTCCCCTCTCGAAATACACAAGACTTTAATTTTGCATCCCAAGAGCCTGTCCACAGAACATTTAGGGGCTCATGGACACTAACTAGACTTAGAACCCGAATGAGCTCATCTCAGAACCTCTCCTCCTGTGACTTCCCGTGTGGCTATGGGCATGGCACTGCCCTCTCTGGGCCCAGTTCCCCCAACCAGTGACAACAGAACCCCTCAACCCCTTACCAGCGCATCACCAGTCACTTAATGAACATAATTCTATTTACCCATCGTGACATCAGTGCAAGACAGACCTACTTACACCCATTTAAAGAGGGGAAATGGGGCACAGAGAGCGTGCACAGAGTCACACTCTGTGCGCACATCCGACCTGACGGTCAGTTGCCTTTTCATTCCCCCAAGTCACCTTGGTGTTAGAAACATCGGCGACGCCTCCTCCTACCTCTGGCACACTGAGGGCAACCCTGCCCCTGTCCTCTGGGTTTTATGTTCTCCATTTTAGTCCCTACAGCTCTGAGGCCGGGATAGGGCATGGAGCATCAGGTGACACACCTGGAACAGACTTGCATTGTTTTGCATTGAGCTATGGCCCAGATTGTGTCCCTGGCCTGTGACTCTCCTGGGATTTCAGGGTCTGCCTTTGGGGCCAGTTTGGGGGTGGGCAATGACAGATTTTCAAAAGTGTCGGAATTTCTTTTTGAGCCTGGCCATTCCATTCCACATGGGCTCTCTCGATAGCTCAGGCCAACAGCTGGGAAAGCATTGCCAAGCTGAGGCCCCATGGGACAACTTTAATGAAAAGAGAGCCGTTTTGAAGGGCAGGAGCACATTAATTGTCAGCGTGCGGGTGGATGTCACTGATTAGAAAGGGGCCTCGCAAGCAGGTGAGGTGAGGAGTCCCTGCTCCCCGGGCCACCGCCCTTACCCTTGTGCCATTGATCTGCTGAGCAAGCCCTTGCTTCAGAGAGGGGAGGAGGCCGCTTGGTTTCCATGGGTGACAATCCTGACCCAATGGCATCAGGTTTAGGGCCCTGAGAGCCATGATGGCTGGGGCTGGGAAGGCCCCTCTGTGACAAGCCTGGACCTGGAGGGCTGCCGGGGTCTGTCCCAGGCCCTCCTCCCCAGCAGGGAGCCTGGCTTGGGCTGGAAGGTGCCAGTTCCAGAGCTCCATCTGGGCAGCCTCCAGGAGGACTGGAGCAAACACCCGGTCCCCAGCCCTGCCCCTCAGCCACACAGCTGGCTGCAAAAGCAGCTCTGGCAAGACCAACTCAAGCTAGCAGGGACCCTGCCCGGTCCTACCCTCCAGGAGCCGACAGCCTCGCGGGGCAGTTGGTCTGGCCAGCGGCAGTGGACCACGGAGTGGCAGCTGTGTGGCTGGGTGAGGGAGGCAGGTTGGGGACAAGGAGAAGGTTGCCCTGACCCAGCTGTAAGGCCTGCAGGGGGCGCAGTGGAGTCTATAGGAGCCAACCGGTGAAGGCGGGCAGCGTGGAGGACAGGCCTGGAGACAGGAGCCCAGGCCGCAGGGAAGCTACCCTGCCCCATCTGTTCCTCCAGACATTCAGGAATGTGCCCGTGCACCTGGCACAGAGCAGATTTCTCCACCTGTGCCTGTGGGGCTTGTCCCTGAGGGCAGGAAGAGAAAAGAGCTGGTTGTTTGTTTTCTGGTGCCAGGGATTGAACCCAGGGGCTCTTAACCACTGAGCCACATCCCCAGCCCTTTTTATTTTGAGACAGGGTCTCACTAAGTTGCTTAGGGCCTTGCTCAGTTGCAGAGGCTGGCTTTGAACTTGCGATCCTCCTGTCTCAGCCTCCCCAGTTGCTGGGATCACAGGCATGCACCCACACCTGGTAAACACATTCATTTTTAAAACATAATATGTGTCTAGTGCTTTGAAGGAAATAGAGGCAGGACAGCAGGATTAGGGTGGAGGCAACTTTAGACAGTGAGAAGGAGAGGAGGAGCCCATCATGGCGGGCTGGAAAGAGCCAGGTCCCGGAGACGAAGGGCAGGGTGAGCACAGGAGGGGGAGGTCAGCAAGTGCCAGGGTGTGCAGGACGCTGGAGGCCACTCAGAGGATTGGGTTGTACTGCCATGAAGGGAAGTCAGCCCTAGGTGTTAGGCAAGGTGTCTGATAGACACTTTTACAGGGTCACCATAGCCGTAGCAAGTGTGGATCAGCAGAGCTGAGGGTGGAAAGGAGGGCCAGGGTGGAGGCAGTGGAGAAATCCACTGCACAGATGGTCCTGTGTTGGAGCTAGAGAAACAGGGAAAGGGACAGATGACCCACTGACCTGAGCAATCAATAGGGAGTGGGAGGCAGAGAGACAGGCAGGCAGGGAGGGGCTGCTGGCTCAGGATGGGTGGGGGTGGGCATAGCCAGGAGCTCTTGCATGAGGTGTCAGGAGGGTGGTTAATTAGCAGCTGGGAGAGGAAAGAGGAGCCCAGATAAGAGCTGCCCTTTGGGGAGTCTTCATTTACAGGTGCAGTCAGAGCCCTGGGGCTGCATCGACCCCGAGCTGGGTGCTTCCTCCTGGTGGAGGAAGGAAGGACAGAGGAGCCATGGGGTCCTGCAGCTGGAAGGCTGCCTGATCAGCTACGCAGGAGGGGGGGGGTGCCCCTTTGTAAGCCCACCACCACTTTCTCTGGCTCCCACTGGGACAGTGTTGCTCTTGCCTGGCCCTGCCCTGGGGTCATGTAGCAGAATCCCTCTGCAGGTGGGGTCTGCGAACCTCATTCTTTCTGCAAGGCTGCCACCATGTGGTGGGAAGAGGGATGACAGCTGAGGGACCTCCCCACCAGGCTCACCCAGACTCATTCCAAGCATTAGTTGTGCACCTACTGGATGTGTGGCGCTGGGGCTCATTCTGTGGGGGACACGGAGAAGTCATATATGGCATTGAGGTGGTGATAGAGGTCTGTGAATAAGAAATATGGGGTCTGACCCCAAGATGCCCCCTGTGTGGGTCAGAGTCTCTCATGGAGGGAGGTCAGCCACCCTACCTGGCTCACCAGGGCTTCCCAGGAGCAGATGGCGTGGCACCCCGCAAGTGCACACTCCTGAGGGTCATCACCAACACTCCTCTAGTCTCCAAACAGGAAAACAGACCAGGGTGCAGCTGGGGTGGGCCGGGGAGGGACGAGCCATCGATGGGCCAGGCCGAGGCTCTGTGGGCCTCCGGGCTCTGCAGACCTCCCCCCTTACCAGGGAAACAAAGAAGGCCCAGGTGTGGGGAGCTCCCCAGGGGTGCTGCCCCCGCGGTGTGTCTGAACGTGGTGGTTTCTGCCTTCTGTCTTCGTTGGCCCCTCTGTTCCTCGGGTCTCTGTCTGACTCCACCTCCCTGCCTCTTACCTCCCTCTTCCCACCCCATTCACCTCCCTCCTGACCTCTGTGCCTCCCGTCTCTTTCTTCCCCTCCATCCCTGTCCCCATTGGTTGCCACTTCTCTTCCTCTCTGCCCTCACTCCCGCCTGGCCCTCTGCGTCTGCCTCCTTCCCACCACCCCTCTCTGGCTGTGTCCTCAACAGCCTGTCCACAGCTGCCGACCTGGACCATCACTGGGTGGCCAAGGCCTGGCTGAAGGACCTCGGCCTGTCCCAGTACTCCCAGGCCTTCCAAAACCACCTGGTGGATGGGCGGATGCTGAACTCGCTCATGAAGCGCGACCTGGAGAAGCACCTGAGCGTGTCCAAGAAGTTCCACCAGATCAGCATCCTGCTGGGGATCGAGCTGCTGTACCAAGTGAACTTCAGCAGGGAGGTGAGGGCCGGCCCGGCGGGGCCCCTCTCCCACAGCCCCGCTTGCTCCCCGCATGCAACCATCAGCCTCCACCCATGCCCCGGCCTCGGCCTCCTCGCTGCCTGTTTCCATCAGCTCATCTGCCTGGGCCAGTCCTGTGCTCAATTCAGGGGAAACGGGGACCCCTGCTCATCAGGGAAAACCACAGAGGCCAGTGGTGCCAATACTGTGGGGACCGTGCTGGGACCCAAGGAGTCATGGAAAGCCAGAGAAGCGGCTTCCAGGGGACCAGGAGGGCTTCCCAGAGTGTGGGGCTAAGCGGGGCACCAGGAGGGGGATTCAGAGAGCTGGAGCGATGCTAGGGGGAAAGAGCAGAGGGACACAGGCCGGAGGGGAGGACAGGTCCAAGAAGCACAGCCGAGCCCTGTGCAGGTGGGCGTGGAGGGCGAGCAGGGGCAGTGACCATGGGGATTGCAGTAAGGACACAGCTTCGGAGAGGCATCTGAGCTCTGCCAAGCCACGGAGCACAGCGCAGCGACTTCAGCCCCTCTCTCCTGGGGCCTCCGCACACATCCTCCAGAGGCAGCCCCTGGCCAGGTCTGACCCGATGGCTTTTCCTAGAGCAGTGAGAGAAGGACAGAGAGGACTGTCTAATTGTCCCCCTCCCACAGCCACTGCAGGGCCCTGGGCACAGGGAAGGGACGAGAACCCCAGAGAAGCACAGTTGGCCATGACAGTAATGGGTAGAACAGGACACAGCAGGTCAGGAGCTGGTCAGAGCACAGTGAGGGGACAACTGCACGGGAGCACATTGACGAGGAGTCGGTCCCCCAAGGGACCTCGGCCAACCCCTCTACAGGGCCCATGGGTGCTGTATGATATGGTGACGTTCTCTGCCCAGGAGCCCTGACCCTGTGGCTAGGACCTCACAAGTATCCACTGAGCACCTGCTCCTGTCAGGGGCACTGGGGATGTGGGGGACCTGGCCACACCCCAGGCTCCTCCTGCTGCCCAGGAGGGGCACACTACGCATGTGACCACTGTGTGCCCCTCGTCCCCATCTCTCCCTGAAGGCCCTCCAAGAGCGCCGGGCCCGCTGTGAGACACAGAACACCGACCCCGTGGTCTGGACCAACCAGCGGGTGCTCAAGTGGGTGCGCGACATCGACCTGAAGGTGAGCACCCTGGGCGGGGTCCCCACGCCAGTCCCAGCTAACGTGTCTGCACTTCGTAGCCGCTTTGCGTGGCCTGTGGCATCGCCACCCACTCCTGTCACGCAGGGAGGGAGCCACGTCTCCAACATGGGGGCCCCTGTGGTGACACTAAAGCCATGCAGGGGGGCACTGGGTCAGCCTCACCCACCTAAGCACCCACTAAGACCCTTGCTGGGAGCAGGGCTCTGGGTGACAAGGGGCCCAGGCTAGGCTCCAAGGGTGGGGGAGTCCCCTGCGCGGCCAGCAGCCTTGTGCTCTGTCCCCAGGAGTACGCAGACAACCTGACGAACAGTGGCGTGCACGGCGCCGTGCTGGTGCTGGAGCCCACATTCAACGCTGAGGCCATGGCCACCGCCCTGGGCATCCCCAGCGGGAAGCACATCCTCCGGAGGCACCTGGCAGAGGAGATGAGTGCCGTCTTCCACCCGGGCAAGTGAGTGCAGCCCCAAGTGGAGGCTTGCTGTGTCCCCCTGTCCCCGTACCCTGCTGTGTCCCCTGTCCCCATCCTCTGCTGTATCCCCCTGTCCCCATCCCCTGTCCCCCTCCCCTGCTGTATCCCCTGTCCCCATCCCCTGCTGTATGCCCTGTCCCCATATCCTGCTCTTTCCCCTGTCCCCATCCCCTGCTGTATCCCCTTGTTATGCCTGATCCATGAGACCCCCAAACAAACCGCCACGGAGCCCGGCGTCCGCCGCAATCACACAGGGGTTTATTGAGTACAAGCTGGAGCTCGGTCCACCGTCCAGCACTCCGACGCAGCGGTGGAGGAGAGCGATCCGAAACTCAGAGACCCAGGGTTTATAAAGGAAAATTCTGCAAGCTGGGAGTTAGAAGCCTTGGCGTTCCAGGAGTGGGTGAAGGCAGGTGACTGTGACCTTTGCTGTTGTTGGCTATGGGCCTAGGGGGGTTTGTGTTTTTACCACAAGGACATCCGGACCCTATAGGTAGTTGTTTGTCAAGGTTTTCTTTTGGCTCCGGCGGTGGGTTTACATTCTTAAGTTCTTTTTATGGCCTTGTAGTGTCTCTGAGTAGAGGCAGTTTTAGGTCATGCTGCTCTCTGTGTGAGTGCTCTGGACAAGATGGAGTTTGTCTGGTCCTCGCATTAACCCATCCTCACACCTTGTCCCCATCCCCTGCTGTATCCCCGTCCCCATCCCTTGAGCACTTGCTGGGGTCAGCGTCCATCCCCCTCCACACCTGAGCAGTTCTTCTGAGGGGCCGTGCCACACAGCCAAGGCCACCGGCCAGCAGGTGGCAGCACCCAGGTGGCTTATGTATTAATGCCGCGAGTGACACCGGTTGGTTTCACAGGAGCCGTCCTTGCCTCTCTTGGCCAGGGAGGTGATCCGGGTTCGCGTCGCTGGCTCTGTTCCGCTGAGGATCTTCGCGCTTAGGTGAATCGAGGCTCAGGCTGCGGTTTCCTTACGATATTTGTGTGTGCTTTTCGTATGGGGTGAGGTGGCCTCCTAGGACTCCCTCCTCGCCCCTCTTCTGTCCCTTGGGGCCGTAGGGCTCCTGTTCGTTGTTCTTTAAACGCTTGGTGCAGTCCGCCACGGAGGTCTTCTGCCTCTAAGCTTTCCTTTGTGGGAAGCGTTCTGATTACTAATTCCGTCTCTTTACTTGTTTATTCAGATTCTCTGCTTCTTTCTGCGTCAGTTTCAGTAGCTTGTTGTTCTGGGAATGTACCCACTTCACCTAGGCTGGTGTGCCAGGTGGCTGATTTGCTGGTCGATCAATCGTTCCCTTACGTTCTGGGTAAGCTGCTCTGGAGGCCCCCTCTCCTTCCTGGGTCCGTCATTCGACTCTTCTGGGTTGGTCTGCGTAAGGTTTGTTGATTGAACTCACAGAGCTCAGATCAGATCTGATCCTGGAACTCTCTGACTTAGACCTGAGAACTGAACCCCCAAAGTGCATGGGCCCTCGGGGGACAGCTGCCCACTCACTGTGCTGTGCAGGTGGGGACACAGGCTCAGGAGAAGGTTGCACCTCTGTGTGGGCCCTCCTGTCCCGGACTGCCCTTTCCATCAGCCAGCAGGGACCCAAGCAGTTCTCAAGGTGAGATCTGAAGGGCCTGCGGCAGAACCACGGGGTCCTGCAATGTGGGGTCTTCAGTCATTGCAGACACAGGCCTGGTGTCCTCCACCCATCTGCATTTTAAGTTGGTTTTTTTGTCGTTGTTTGTTTATTTGTCTTTTTGGTAACAGGGTTTGAACCCAGGGACAGGTTTAACGTTGCCGAGGTTGGTTTTGAACTTGAGATCCTCCTGCCTCAGCCTCCCTGGCCACTGGGATTACGGATATATGGTTGGAAAGTTTAATGAGAACTCTATCCTGTGAACCCACGAATCCATCAGGAAAAACCTTTTCTCAGATCAACTGGCCATGAGCTGCGTGAATTTTCTTTTAAGAGAGAGTTCGGGAGGGTGAAGGAGACAGAGAATCAACCGTAACTGCTGAGCCACCGCTGCAGCCCGCGCTACGTGATTCCTAACAGGGCTTAAACCCTTCTGAGCCCCGACGGGGTGGCCGGGGCTGACCCGAGCAGGCCCATAACCCGTGGCCACCATGGGGTAGCAGGTGCGCGGGGACTGTCTGCGGCTGGTGGGTTAGCACCAGGGACGAGTAGGGTGGGTCCTGGTGTTCTAGAAGGCCAGGGACTCCTTTGGGATCATGTGAAAGCAGTGGCCTCACTCTGACAGGGTCAGGAGAGGGGCAGGCATGGTGCAGCCTTCTCCTTGTGCACTGGGGGACTAGGGGCAGAGAGTCAGGGCCAGCCCCGGGCCCAAGCCCAACGCTGTTATCCCCCTGTCCTCACCTGCTGCCCCTACATCTCTCTGTCTCCCCCCATCAT